>KV745135.1:0-38941 GCA_001692735.1 Lepidopterella palustris CBS 459.81 | reverse complement strand
AAATGGCCCAGACGTAACCGCAAAATGCAACCTGAAAAAAAAAAAAAAAAAAAAAAAAAAGAAAAAAAGAAAAAAAAACCTCTGCAGGATAAAACGAGAATGCTACACACAAGCCCATCGAAATGGCAGCAAGTATCGTGTAGCGAACATAAATTTAGCGCAGCGCAGCATGCTGTAGAAGAAGCAAGCCAGAAACAATTGTCGCAAAATCCATATGCTATTGTCGCCTTCGCAGGAAAATGTCACCTCCATTTCATGGCAGTGAATAGGAGGAAAGCAATAAGCAAAACAAAAAATGGCCGCCGTCGAAACAATAGGGAGAAAAACTCGCCACCCAGGGTAATAAAAAGAGGAAAACAAAGTAGCATAAAATGAAAAAGCCGGTGTTTTTGGCAGGAAAATATGCCGCAATGCTGGTGATATGGATTTAGGGGGTGTTTTTCTCATATAAAGGGCCGCTCAGTGCCGCATGAACGAAAAGAAACAAAGTAGGCCCAAGAATAACAAAACAAGAATAGAAATTGATGTGTTGCAACAAAGGATGGGAAAGAAAATGCCGAAAATGGGGTACAAAAAAGGAAAGAAAAGAAGAGAAAAGAAAAGAATGAGAAATAATAGAAATTTCGAAACCAGTCCACTGCTATGCAGGATGGCAGCATGCGTGGCACCGGTCCAGTCCTGAAGCGCCATCATGCCCAATTCGAAACCCCAATGAAGACCACGCAAAGAAATGCTCAGATGCCAGAATGATGCAGACCTTCGCTGTCGTGCTCGTGTCCCAATAGTATACAAAAGCAGCATGCATATGGTATGGCCAACGCGTGAGCTTTTCCAGAGTGGATAGTTGAGCCGCATGATCTAGTGTAACAAAGGCCGTGAAGTTCGTAGATATCGCGCGTTCCCGCAAAAACCAATGGGCAGTTGCAAGATCCAGTCAAGATGAGGAAAAGAAGTTCTGCCCTTAGGCAAAATAACCGCCAGACACCGATGTGTAGACAGATTTATCGCGAGGACGGACGGGGCGCGTATCGATAAGATGAATGTTGAATCCTGTATCTTTACGCGGCCGTGAATCATCAAATCGTTACGTCGTGAGTAAGCGATCGGAGTCTCGCTTAGAAGAAACCGTTGAGGCCATTTTGCTGGGCTCCAAGACCGAATTGCGAGAAAGACTGTTGTACAGAGTTTTGAAGATGATTCGGCAACGGAGGGTTGCTCAAGCGGTGGGGCTGCGGAGATGCGATGTTAGGACCATAATTGGCAGCGGTTGTATACATGGGTGGGGCCTGAAATGCAGAACTCGCAGGGAGCTGTCCGGTGAATGCAACAGACATCTGGGGCGACTGGGTAGCGGACATAGAGTGAGGAGAGACATGGCCTGAAGAGGCGCCAATTCGGGTCTCGCGCTCTTGAACCTTGCTCTGAATGCGACGTCCATAGGGCGTCTGGCGAATAGATGGGAGGACTGGACGGATACTCTCGATAAGGCGGACGCACAAATCGGGAGGAGCATAGTCAAGTGCAGTCTGGATGACGTAGTTGGCATAAGAGTCGCGGAGCAACTTCTCAAGCTCGATGGGTTCCAAAAGCTCTTCGATCAGGACGCGTCTAGTTTCCATGTCGGCGACACGGATGCACTTTTCGATCACGTTGGAACTGAACTTTTGCTTGGACAGTTCGGCAACCTGGCTACGGAAGCCAAGGCACAGAGGCCTGGTGAAGCTCTGCTCATTGAGATCCAGGATATACTGAACGACGTAGTTCCCGAATGGATCCTGCACCAGGTGGATGCTGTTGTTGGTGATTTGTTGAACGAGTTGGGCCCTCTGAAATCCAGAGGCATGATCGATACAACGCTGAAGGACACAGCATCCGTGGCGGTGGGTACCAACAATGACACAGTGAGCACCGACCGCATCGAAGATGAACTGGGCATCCTCGGCCTTGAGGTGGTTCAGGCACTTCTGAATGACATGATTTCCGTTCAGGTCCTGGATCAAAGGAACGACCTTGTCGCTCAAAGCGAGAATGATTGTTTGAATCTAGATAGGTCAGCGGAGAAACGATTTCGAGGCGAGATAAGACTGGTTAGAGCGTACCTGTTCCGGAGTGGAGATGAACTCGATCATTTTCTGCAGAGCACGAGTGCCATGCTGGTTCAGGGCGATCGTGACAATCTGAGGAGCAGCGTTGTGGACAAGGACTGTGCGCTGATCGTCGTTAGTGTACTCCAGCAACTTCTGGCAAAGGTAGTTGCCGAAAGGATCTGCAAAAATGTTAGCCATTTTTAGCCCGAAAACATTGTGATCAACTCGACATACCAGTCATGAGCTCAACAACATATGGGTTAGTCTCCTCGAAAATGATCTGTAGGTATTCGAGGTTGCGCTCCTCGAGCTTCTTCTGCAGGAAGCGGCAGCCGTGTTGATCCTTGCAGAGAGCATAGATCTCGTTACGCGGCATGGTCTTGAGGTCATAGTTCATGAAACGGTTGCTATCTGCTAGGTACGTCAGTGAATAGTTCAAAGAATAAACGTTTAAAGAAGAGTTCGGATGTTCACCCTCACCGTTCTGCATGCGACGAGATTGAATTACACGAGCCTGGCTATCCTGAAAGCGACCCTGTGGACCATATGTAGAACCGGGGTAACCAGCAGAACCATACGGATTGTATTGACTCTGAGGATACATTGGCGCCACGGTATGACCGTAGCCAGACTGCGCACCCATCTGAGGACCCAGCTGCAGATTGTTCATCCCCATATTCATCATAGACATCCCATAGCCACCATAGTATGCAGGTGCGGCACTGTACTGCGACAAGTTCGGAGAAGTCATTGTCGTAGCGGTGAGACCGTTTGAGGTTGCCGCAGAGGTCATGGAAGGACCAAAGGGAGCTGCGCTGGCGTGCAGAACGGACTGCAGCGGGCGAAATACATTGTCCTGATCTTTCAAGCCACCAGACAGGTCGCGGCTGTGGCGGGTGTTGATTGCATTGGGAGGGATTCGACCAAGGCTCGCATTGTGATTGTGGAAGTGCTGCTCAGCGTGCGAGTTGAGAATCATTGAAGGGTTGGACGCGCCATTGACGCCATTGACGCCGCTGCCGTTCTTCAGGGTGGGTATGTCATTGGCCGAGTACGACGACTGGAGCTTGGGCATACCATTGGAAGATCCATTGGGAGGAGGGGCATTATAGCTGGAACGCTTGGACTCTCCAAATGGGCTAAAGTTAATTTCCATAGAATGGCGATTGCTCGCCATGGTCTTGGTCGGGGTCTCGACGGACTTGCCATTGACTTGTCCGATGTCGTAATCGTCAGGCTGAGAGGCCTTACGAAGAGTATTCATCGGCAGGCTGTGCTGCGAATGGCGGTGACGGGTGAAGCTGGGCCACCCGCTTGACTGAAGCTCGGGACCGGGAGACTGCGAGAGCGCGAGATCCAACGCGGCCGAGGATGCAGACAGTTGCATAGTGCCGTCACCGTCGCGACGAACCAAGATTGGGAACTTGTCATCAGTCGTGTTCATCTGGAGGTAGCTCTTTACATCTGGAGAAGCCGCTGGATTCTGGTTCTTGTTCATAGGTCTCTCGTCATCGTCGCCAAACAGAAAGCCGGTGGTATTGATGTGACCAAGGACAGAGGCCAGATCCGGCAAGTCGTTGCGTCCACGAAGGTCAAGGGACGTGACGGGCATGGACAGACGATTTGGACTGCTCGTGATGTTAGCATGCGCTTGCCTAAATGATTGACGCGCGAGACGAGCTAGAATGTGGGCTGACGTAGGCGAGTGCGAATGGAATGAAACTAAAATAGAACGATCTGCAGGAGTTATACTAGTCGAGGACGAATAGAGAATGAAGTAGAGATTATGAAGGAAAGGGAAAAAGTGGAAAGCCAACGTGAAATCATCATCAAATGGTGAAACCTTTTGGCTCAGAGGGGAGGTGAAGGCGGGCATGATGACGAAACCAGAAAAGAAAGCAAAGCGGTGAAAGTGAAAAGACCTTGGCTTACCCTCGCTGCACGGGGCTCATGTTGGTGAGGTTAAAGTCAAAGCCGCCGTCCTCTGCCTCAGCTTCTTCGTCAGAATTGCGTCGAGATCCGGGAACTGACTTGGAGGGCAATTGGTTCGTGCTTTGCGAGCCTTGCGTGCCCACAGTAGAAGAAACCGAGGGTGGCGACGTTATCTGAGATCCAGAGCGGCTCTGGCGATTGGTTGAAATGCCTGTGCCCGGGGGTGAGGCGATGCTTGAGATCGAGAAGCGGTTGGGACGAGAGAAGGCTGACGGGAAACCGCCGTTGTCGCGATACTCAGGTGGAGTAGTAGGCTCGCTCTGGTGGCCAGAAACGCTGAAGCGATGAATCTCGTGAGAAAGACGGCTGATGTCGTCCTCTTCACGCCGAGACTGAAGGTCAATAAGCTCCATTTCAGCTTCGAATCTTCGACGCTGCTCTTTTAGATATTCGTACTCGAGCTTCTTCTTTTCAAGCTATGTGGAGTTAGTAGCTGAATGATGCTGATGATCGAAGATGTTGGCAAGTAGATGCGAGTGACAATATCTGAAGGCCAAAAGTGAAGTGAAGGCTCGAAGCAGCTCAAAAGTGAGGACAAGAAGGGATAGAAATGCAGATGAAGACGATATATCAAGATCTTCAAGAAGAGTCAAAATATATCAATGGAAAAAAGTGCTGCGAGAGAGCTGCTGCCAGTGCGCCTCTTGAGGAAGTCGAGACTGAGTGAGGTGTAGAGGAAAGTGGAGGAAGTGGAGGAAGTTGAGTGGAGGGCAAAGCTATATGCGCATGTGGTGGACGACGTCTTGGCATGCAGCTAGCGAGCCATGTGGGCGGGTTTGCAGAGCGAGAATCAAAGTGAAAGGAGGAGCGTCTGCTTACTACTTGTAGTTTGTGATAAGTCTGAATCAAGATACGTCAGTCAAGGTCAGGCAATGTCGGTAGGCAGGGTACAAGCAGAAAGAAGAACGAGGTACTGCCGAGCGCAGCGTAGAAGATGCGAGGCGAGCTGGCCTTAAGTTTTGCAATCCCACAATAGCCAACAAATTTTCAATGGCACAATAAGGATCCCGTGAGAAGGTGAGGTAACAGCTATTGTCATTTTCCCCAACACAAAACAATAGCAGATATGAATCATGACCGCTCGCTTACCGCAGTGGTGAATTCTGCTGGCTCTGCAGCCTGTCGACGCTGCTGCCCAATTGGCGACAATGGAGTTTGTAGTATTGGTACAGTGTTGGTAGTGAATCGTCGGTGGAGGGTGGATCGCGCATCGTTCGAAGCCGCATTGTGCGCCTGCATCTGGCTGCCAACGCCACGAAGGGGTGAGGTTATGGATTGGAAAGATGACTCGTCGCGAGGGGATTGAGCGTTGCGGAAACGCAGGTCGTCGGCACGGTCCCCGAGACCGTTGGAGAAGGCCATGATGATGGTACTGCGAGCAATCCTCAGACGTCAGTAGGGATTTCGTCGCTCTGGATGGAATACGTGTGGGGTTGGAGGTTGGCGGTGTGGGGAGAGGGAGCTGGCTGCCGGCTGCCGACAGCGGCCTGGCAAAGAACCAGGCTTCTGATGAAGAGTTGGGACTTACAGATGGACTAATACACAGGACAGACGCTCTCACACAGCCAGCGTGCTGCGATCAAACTCGCCCGAACGCTCGCAGGAGGTTGAGGGAGTTCGCTAGGGTTGGACGTGGGAACTTGTAGCGCTTGTCCTGGGATGGTCGGTGCGCGCCCCAAGCCTGTCCCAGCAGGTTGAACAAGCTACGGGCGGTCGCTCAATAATGACAGACAGTAAAAGAAACAAGAATGGTGGGCCTTCTGCTTGACAGTGTCGTTGAGGTCGAGTACAAGTACAGAGTACATGTCCTGGGGAAGGGCAAAAAGCGAGGCCAGCGGGAGACCCTTTCAACGATCCCGACCTCACTAGTTGGAGGTAAGCCAGCTGCAAGCCACTACTGAAGCACCTCCGTATAAAACTCGAACGTCTCTGCCTGTTTCCCCGCGACGGCCATGCAGCAGCAGCAGCAGCAACAGCAGCAACAACAACAACAACAGCAGCGCCGCAGTCTCATCATCTTTGCACCCCGCTCGCATTTGCACGGCGCATTACTTGTTCTCGCGCGGGCACATCTACCTAAATTCGACCATCTCCACCTGGGAAAACTTCCAGAATGTTTTCGGCTGTACTGGAGACTACTGCGGCCCGTTTTGACAGCGAGTTCGGGGCCTTGTAAGGGAGCACGGGTGACGGCACTGGCAGTTGGACAAGACGGTCCACTTAACGGCGGCTTCAGTTAAACGTCATATTCCCCAGCATGTTGCTTATGGGGAGTGAACAGCATTAGCACACTTGGCATTTCCAATGGCAGAGCTCTGATCTACATTTCGTTCTGGGCCAGCTTAGCAACTGCCTTAAGATCCCCGGTTCCAGCTTGACCGGGTGGTGATGAGGGGCACCTGGGGCAGACAACTACCACCCCAGCCATCTCTCATCCTGTCGCCGGCCAGACGATGAATGGATGCTCCTCTAACTCGTATCCCTAACTCGCCTTATCACGGTGCCGTTTTCCGCCCATATACACTCGCAGTACAGGTGGAAATGTTGGACCGGAAAGAAAAGGGAAAAAAAACTCCAAGTCTGTGCGAGACCCTGCAGCAGTGTCACATCGCCTCTCCGAGCAGTAGTGGCACAAGGCAGACCGAGCCTCCAGTCCCACAATACTTCCTTTAAAATATTCGTCCGTCCTCCACAACACTTGACGGTTCGTTGAGGAGCTGGAGGATTGCGTGCATGGTAGCGACTGGAGAGGCGTGAGGGCCGTCGTGGGCTTGCTGTCGCCCTCCCTCGGTCCCAGTGTGATTCTTCACCGCTCCTTGAAACAGCATGCCGTCCGCCGTTTGGCCCTGAGTCTAGACTTATTCTGCATTAGCACCATGGAATTTGATCGTTATCGATAGTCGCAGGCCCTTTTAGCGTTTCAGATGCCGCAGCCGAAGAATCCGCCAGTCGCGGCATACGAAGAACTCCATCCATTGCCTGTAGGAAAACCTCCCCAATGCCAGTGAAAGAGCCGGGGAGGCAGGCAGGGCAGTCGAATAAAGTGTGTATTGGGCCCGGCACTAGGAATCCTCGGAGAGATCGCGAGCCGACTCGGATCGCTGCATTGCTTTAAGATCCATGCGGCGGACGCTCCGACACCGCTAGCGTGCTTGGCTTGGCATCCAGAGAATCAAATTGGGTGACTGGTGCATATTAAGACCATGTCGATGGAAAGACTTTACACGGGTATTTAAAGAAGAACTGCTCCCGTATTCAAATGTACTGAGCGTTCAGATATATCATACAATATGGTTTTTTTTTAATTTCAACTGTATTTGGGCTTGATGAATTTGCAAACCACCCATGTGATCCTCCTCATCACAAAACAAAGACATCTCCCAACTCCCCCAATGCACCCATCGCAATGCAAAAGCCAAATATGCCATATGCCGTCGCGAGAGCCTCTCCGTGCATCGGCTTCCGCTTTCACGTCACAGCTTCTTTTTTGTCCTACTCCCATCTTACCTCTCCTACTCCCCCGCCGGAAACTCATCCACAAGGCCCAGTCTCGCCTTTACATTCATACTCAATAGCTCCTGGATCAACAGCTTGGCCGCATACGGCATCGTCAGCCTTACCACCCCGCTGCTCGTCCCACAGCTTTGGCACCAGCCCTGGAAACCCATCATGCCGCATCTCTCACAGACATCGCATTCGTGCGCATCACTCGATACCATCAGCCGCTCTAGCAACAGTTGACTCGCACCATACGCAATCAAACAATCGCGCTCCATCTCACCCAGACGCAATCCACCATCGCGAGATCGACCTTCCGTGGGTTGCCGTGTGAGGATGGCACGGGGCCCGCGGGCGCGGGAATGGAGTTTGTCTTGCACCATGTGCTTGAGTTTCTGGTAGTAGATGGGGCCGAAGAAGATGTAACTAGGTAGCGGCTCTCCAGTAATACCGCTGGTGAGGTAGTCCTTCCCGGAGTAGCTGAAACCATGTTGGAGGAGAAGGTCCGCCATATCCTCAACCTTGCTGCCACCAAAGGCAGTGCCGTACTGTAGAGAACCGTCCAGTACGCCCGCCTTCCCGGAGACTAGTTCAAGCATCTTTCCAACCGTCATACGAGATGGGAAACCGTGGGGGTTCATGATGATGTCAGGCACCACACCCTCATCTGAGAATGGCATATCCGCCTGTGGGCTAATTATCCCTACGACACCCTTTTGTCCATGTCGACTCGAGAATTTATCCCCCAGCTCTGGCCTCCGCGTCTGTCTTGTTTGAATTTTGATAATCTTCACTGCATTATCATTCTCCGCAATCATAATCTTATCCACGTAGCTCGGGTCCGGGAGTTTATAAGACATGTGTGCATCCACCCACTCGTCCCGACCGGTTACAGTGCCTCCAACCCCCGTAATAGACGTGTTGGCTGGAGTGGACTTCAGAATGTACACGTCGTCCTTTTCTAGCTCTACGCCGACTTCGACAAGGCCGTCGCTGCCCAGCTTGGCGTGTTCTTTCTTGCCTGGGATTTGTGCTCCAGCGTTGATGCGATCACTGGTGCCATTGCCGTAGTTCTTCAGCGTCGTGGACACCTTTTTGAAGACCTGACAGCGCCCAAAGCCGCGGTCGCACGATGCTCGATTAAGGACAAGTGCGTCTTCAATGTCGTAGCCGGAATAGGACATGACAGCAACTGTTGCATTTTGGCCTGCTGGAAGCTTGTCATACTTGATGAGTTCGATTGTACGAGTTTTCACCATCGGCTTCTGAGGGTACACCATGAGATATAATAACGTGTCGATGCGGGTGAACTGGTTGTAAGCAATGGCGCCGATAGCTTGCTTACCCATAGCACACTGATAAGTATTACGTGGAGACTGATTATGATGAGGATAAGGAATCAGTCCTGCCACTGCCCCCAGAATAGTAAACGGTTCGATTTCAAGATGCGTCGTGTGCTCGTTAATATCAGCTTCATAGACAGCAATATTGCAGTCGTTCTCCTCGTTAACGTCAAGATATTCCACAAGGCCGCGGGAGAGGAAGTCGTCCCAGCCCATCGTACCTTTTCGAAGAGCCTTCAAATATCTACTCAGAGGTCAGTTTCAGATTATTCTGTCTTAGGAAAAGATGTAAAGTAGTATACCTTGCTGTGACCTTTGACCGGCCTCTCTCCACCACTATAAGCGGCCGGCAAATACGACCTTCGTCGGTCGCAATGTGCACCATATTATGGTGATGATTGATATAGATACTAACAAACTCTGATATCCTTCCCATTCGTCGGAACTTGCGGAAGCCAATGAGAAACTGTTTTGGCGAGCGTGTCAAAGCGAGAGGAGTACCATTGATACATATAATGTATGCACCGTTGCCATGCTAAAAAGCATCTTAGCATACATTTCAACTTTGTAGGTATGCTCAATCATGCGCTTGAGGTGATATATACATACCACTTCGTACCCAGATGCAGACACGATATCTTCTGCCCCAAGCACAAATACCATTTTTCGGATAGGCTCTTCGTCGTCGTCGGTCGTGATGTGAGTCATGAGAGCCAAGTTCTTAACTAAGCCACAACTCTCGCCTTCTGGCGTATCACTTGGGCAGAGCATACCAAATTGCGAAGGCTGCAGAGCACGAGGGCCACTGACTTTCCGGGTCTTTTCGAACTGGCTGCTAATTCTCGTCATCATGCCGATGGCACTAATGTAGCTGAGGCGGCTGAGTAAATGAGTGATGCCAGCTCTCTCCATCTTGAAACGCCTCAAGCTCCAATTACCTGTGGCCATTGCCCTCTCGAGGCCAGCCGTGATGTGGTTACCGTGGCTCCCGATATGATGATATGCATCAAATTCTTGAGTCCGATTGGGTTTCTTGAGAACTTTGTCAATGCTCATCTTGAACTCGTGATTAAAACGCTTGAAGTGGTCTTCAAAAAGAAGGGATAACATCTGGCCAGCCAGCTCCAGTCGCTTGTTGCCAACGTAGTCTCGATCATCTACAAGTGTTGGGTCAATCATGGCCATTATGACTCTTCGAGCCATCAAAGCAATATAAAGAGCTTTGGGACGGAAGTTCATGCCGGGGACCGGGACGTGGGTGAGGACGACAGAAGATAAACATTCGATAGCCTCGTGCTGATAGTTTCGTCTCTGGAAATTAGTCTGGGGTTTTTTCATGAGCTTGACGCGGAAGCCGATATATTCCAAAGCCTGTTGTTGAGTGTACACGTTTTCCCTTGCACAAGCTTCGAAGTTGGCTGCAAATTCGTCTTGGTACACCGAGTCTTCACCGGCTATATAGAGAAGGATTTCGTGATCGGATTGGATACCCATTGCCTTGAGGACGAAAACGATAGGGATTTCCTCTGAAAGGATGTTGTGCTTGAGATACATAAAGCCCTTCTTTTGGATCACATAAGTCTTGGACTTTCTCTCGTGGGTAGAACTGCTCCAAGTTAGCTATAATGCCATATCTGTCGAAGCATTCATGCCATGAGAAACATACCTGGTAACACTAGCTTGGACGATCCCCTTCGCCATCTCCACAATCACTCGATTTTTGCTCAGCTGCTCCTGAACCAGAATGACCTTCTCTTGCCCCCTAATGATGAAGTAGCCACCCGGATCAATCTCACACTCATTCAGGAAGCCCATCTCCTTCTGGCTCCTTCCATGTAAGATACATTTATTGCTCCTCAGCATAATTGGCATCCTCCCGATCCTAATATCGGTCCTCTTGACCCTCGCATTCCCCCTTCGATACTCAATGTCCACCACGATCGGCGCAGCATATGTCATGTCCCTCAGCCGACACTCATTCGGGGTAATGGTGCTCTTCATATTCTTGATATCGTCCTCTTCTGACCGATTTGGCATGAGCACTCGAATCCCGATGTACTTGCAGAAGAACTTTGGATCCGCATCGCTGAACACGTATTGATTCGCCAGAACGATCTTGTTCAACTCCACATCTACGAAGTGGTTGAAAGAATCAATATGCTGCTTCACCAGACCCTTCACCTTCAAGAAGGCAGGTAGTAGGTTCCATTTATCCTGAGCTGTATTGATCGGGTCGGTAAGAGATTTGCCGTAGTAGAATGGTTCAAGGAGAGTGGAAAATTCGTCCTTTCCAGTTTGAGGAGGAGGAGGAGGAGGAGGAGGTTGTGCTTTTCTTTTCCGTGTTGGTTTTGGTGGGGGCGCAGTGGCGTCTTCGACGACGAGACCAACAAGGACCTGGGTCGCATCTTGAATCTCTACATGTTCAACTGTCGCTGGGGGAGCGGCGGGAGTAGCGTCAGTAGTTTCGGTAGCAGTAGCACTAGCAGGAGTTTCAGTCGGAGCAGTAGGTTCTTTCGGTTTTGTTGCGCGGGGCGCGGTACGCTTTCTAGGAATCTTAGTTGAGTCCTGCAAGGCTTCAGTTAACTATTCTATAGCTATCGAGCTTGTAATGAGATTGCAGACCTTCGAGATGCCTTCGTCGACCTCAACAGGCCCGAGTTTCTTTGGTTTTGGGGCCATTTGGAGCTGGCAGTTGTGGGAGGCGGGACTTGAGTTGGCTTATGTGCAAAGATTATGAATCGGGGCTTTGGAATTTTTGGCCTTATCGATAAGGGCTACAAATTAAGCTCACATCAGAACAACCCGTGGAATACCGCGATTATAAATTTGTTTGATCGCGAAGCATGCCAGATTGGAGCAGAGAGTTCCAACAAGCCAAATGCTGCTTTAATTGCACAAAGGGGTAAGAATATATGTCGCGGAAATTTACGATCCGAAGCACCAGGAACCTGCTCAAATTGCCCAATCACGGAAACCCCCGAACTGGATCGAATATAATATACACCACGCTCCATTTTGCCTCTAAATAGAAGCATCGGTTACTGAAGAAGCACTGCCCAAGACTGCCCATTCCTTTGAAGAGCTCGAAAAAGTAATGAGAAAGCACTCACGGCTACGCATCCAAGCCCACTCTCCTCACTCAAAAAGCCGCTCCACCAGCCTCTCCCTCTCCATTTAATGACTTCAAATGCTGCTCCGCAAGATCTGCCCGGAGAGTATTGTTGTTCCCCTCGCGCTCCAATGCCTCCCACTCCCGAAGACCTTGTCTCTTCTTCGCTTGCTTGGCTTCAATCATCTCTCGCAGCTTCCGTGCTTCATCCTCAAGCTTGGCGATCTTACTCTTGTCGTAAAGCTCCGGCGCCTTCTGACCGCCCGGCACGGTAGTTGGTAAATCGGAAAGGTGGTCACGGAAGCGCTGCGTACGCGGATATGTTGTAGAAGTGCTGTTGCTAGACCCGCGGAATGGTGGTGCAAACGACGGCTGACCGCCGCCACTACCCCGGGGCCCAGAAGGAGGACCACAGTAATATGGGGCACCGCTTAGACTACCGCGACCTCCAGTCCAATGCGTAGAGCCGCGGCGTGGTGGAGGCGCACCAGGGTATTCGCGAGAGTAATCACCCGCATAGCCTCTCCCACCGCCACCGCGCGGGCGGGTTGGGGCAGCCAGGACGGGATTGCTAGAACGCGCGTGAGCGGACATGGAGATTGAATTGGACGAAGGACCAACGGGTGGCGACATCGCTGGAGAAGTGTAGTTACGGGCAGCAGGTCCAGTGGGCGGAGCCCTTGCGAAGTTTGAATCGTCATTGCGATAAGCAGGCCCGGTGGGTGGAGCCCCATTCGAATACTCTCGTTCGCGGGGTCCAGTGGGAGGCGTATCTCGATAACGAGGTGGAGATCGTTCACGCTCCCGTTCCCTATCATTTGCTCTGCCGCCATATGGTGAACGGGATGCTGGGGAAGCTAAGACTGGCTCGGGTCTCATAGGTCTTTCCTCAGGGATCAATACAGCTCGGCTTTGATGGATTGGAGGCGGAGAAGAACGTCGTGAGGTTGCAGCGGATCCTCTACCAGATGCTTCATTCGGAGGTTGAGCAGATCGAGCTGGTGAAGGTGACCGACGTCTCCAGTTGTTCGCAGCATAGGGGTCAGCTCGTGCGTCACGTCGAGGCGAAGGTGAACGGCGACGATAGTCGCGGCTTTCACGAGGAGGTGAATAAGGTCGACGAGGAGGACTAATGATAGTACAGTTAGTGAATTTCCACATCATCAGTAAGCCCACCGTCTCGAGAAAGAACGTACCTCTGAGCGCGGGAACGAGGTTCCTCGTATCTGACAGGACGAGCCGGTGACTCTATTCTCTCCCTCTTCGCAGGAGGTGGCGAGCGCATGCCACGACTTCGCGCTGGTGAGGCGTCTCTTCCACGTTTCAATGGAATTGGTGACCGCTCTCTTGCCGGTCGAGGCGAGCGACCGAACCCGGCGTCATAGCCATCGCGTCGAGGCGACCTTCCTCGCGCGTCGCCTCGAAATTCATCACGCCTTGGAGAATATGTCCTACGTATTGGTGACCTCGGCCTTGTTCTCCAACTTTCAGTTTCACCCCTGGGTCGGGGGCTCCTTGATCGACGACGGTAGTTTGGAGAGCGGCTCCGAGGCCGTGAAGATCGGTTTGAAGGGACATACGTATCTGCGCCAGGGGGGCGCCTAGGCGGAGAGCGCGCAGCTCGATAGCTATCACGTGGTGGCGGTGAGCGAGCAGGCCGGTAGCTGTATCTGTCGTCTCTGAAAGAGGAGTCAGCCTAATCGAGTTTGCAGACAGTGTTGATCACAGGTAAGAGGCAGAACGGAACGACTGGACTCGATGACCAGAGTAATAAAAGGTCTAATCTTGATGTCGGTGCATTCACTGGGTTGGGTACAAAGGTTTAGAGCAACAAACCTTCGATCTCTGTCGCGGTCCATAACTACTGAATTGTCGTGTGATGTGCGCTTTTGTGGCTATTTTCGGAGCAGGCTAAGATTAGCCAACAAAGAAAACGAGGGTGAGATGCAGGAGGCGACGGTGTTGGTGGTCGAGTATTGTGTCGTGCCGGTGCTGCAGTTGGTGTTCTTGAAGTTTTAGACGAGTAGCGGCGCGCTCGCGAAGAACCAGGCTCTCGGTCACGTGATATCAAAATAAGCTCCAGCGCCCCTCGGCCTTAACATTCCAACCAGCAATCAGTCGTGAAACATGAAGCAGCCACGACGGCCTTCAGAGACGATTGGCGCGAGGGCTGGCGAGAGAGACTGTCGCAAACAGCTATTGCTGGATGACATCGAGTCACTCGTGCCTAAATGTAAAGCAATCCACAGCATAGGGGATTAGTGTTCGCTCAGGATGGATTTCACCTACTTGAGCCTAACATGGTTTGATATTAACCTTGATTACGGTCTCACATATCGACTTCTTCTTTCCAAGGTTTGCTTTAAGTCTTCGGCCTTGATCTTTCTTGTATCCACTTCTCTTGACACGAATACGGCGGTTCCCAGACATCCGGTTATAGCTTGATCAGTCTTTATGTATTTGTACAGCATGTTGATTTCGATTATTATCTTCCCGTCCACCATGCACGGCAGTCCAATGCGCCGTTGATTCCCCTGATGGATTATGATGCACGCACGTCCCAAAACTCCTTGGCTCGAATATCTTGAAAAGCCAAACCCAGCTTCGCCGTATGCAATTCTCCCTAGCCGGCATATCTGCCTTTGTGAATCTTCAAGCCATGCATCTTATCAAGACAAAACCTCTCCTTCCCTTGGTTTACCCTCAATTGTGAAACCATAATCTCCAGCTGCACAAGTCCTAACGTCTGTTACGTCTCTCTTCATCTTTCTTCAGCCTCTTGCGGCTCTCTTCAGCAATCATGGCACTCAAGTCCTCTTCATCAAACCCTGCCCATTGTCCCTTAGCTTCAGCCTTCCGCTGAGCCTCATACTTCTTTTTGAGATCCTCCTTGTTGAGCTTCTCATCTCTTACCAAAGTATCCACATCCACAGAAATATCAACATCACCAGCTTTCCGCTTCCTTCCTTTGTTCTCCTCGCCGAGCATGGGGACGTCTTTCGGAGCGGTCTGTGCAGCCTTCAGATCGTATGCACGATCACCGCCGAAGAAGCCCTGGGCACGGATGCTTTGTTCAGGAATTACTTGATAGGCGGAGCGTGGCGCTGTCGACTCCTCAGTTTCGGTGCCCCTCCGTTGCTTTCGCAATGTGAAGTCACCCCCAATGCTCTCAGCTCCACCGAATTCGGAAGGAATGGTAGAAGTCAAGCCACTAGGAGTTTCCAGTCCACTTGGCGTTTGCAGGCCATCTTCGTCGTCTTCCTCATCATCATCTTCCTCCTCCTCTTCACTCTCTTCCTCGGTGTCTTCCTCGGCCTTCAGCTCACCCCAGAGCGTCCGTTCGACTGGCTCGCCAAGTTGTTCACTTTGTGGTGCTGTTGCACTTCCAAAAACATCACCTCCGTAAAGCGGCCTGTTGAACTCATCGAGAGGCGGTTTGCCATAGCCACCAGCGTGGAAGCCCCATGTACTACCAGGCGGCGGTGGTGCATTCAAACCGGGAATCTTGAGAGCTGGGTAGGACGGCGGAGGACCAAAACGCTGTTGGTTGATCAGCCATGGCGGTGGGGCACCAGGCGGAATGTTTAGAGCCTCTTTCAGCTCTTCACTTAGCTCACCAGGTCGCATATGTTTCAGATTTGTCTCGTATTCCTTTCCTTCATAATAAACCTCGCCGTAGCGAGTCAACTCTGGCTTCGTCTGACGGCGAAAGAAGGCTTCATACAGCTTCTGATAGTCAATATCCAGTTTGCCCATCTTTGGTTGAACTCGTTCACGTTGCTTCTGCTTCATTGTTTGTTCCGCCTGTTTCTCGAGAACTGCGTCTCTCATCTCCGCGATGCCAGTTTCTTGGATGAACTTTGGGAGAGCAAAGGGCGGCTTCTCAACACCTCGTTTCGATGAGAGATATTCACGCTTTAGTGACCAATGGTTCGGAACGGGAACCACGTTTCGGTGCGCTTTGATAGAAACGAGAAGTCGAGGATCGGGCGCTGATGTATCTGTCCATTCAACCAACTCCGGTTTCTTGACGAGCGCCTTGAGTTCGGCGATTGACAATTTGTTCTGCGCCTTCCGCGCCTTCTTTGATAGTTTCATGTGTGATTCGTCTTCCTCATCGGGTATGTCATTGTCGTCGTCATAGAAGATTTCAGGCTTCTCCGGTTCCTTTCCTGATGGATCTTCAACGTCGACGTCTTGGAATTTCTCCAAGACGTCCTTAAACTGCTCGTAGAGGGGATCTTCTGGGTCGAAGTCAAGGTCGAAGCTCGTAGGTTTCGCAACCCCAACCTGGGTCGCGCTTCCTGCAAGGGAGTCGGCCTCAGCTTCTGGGGCGGGGGTACTTGGCTCAGTTACAGGTTCTGGCGCCTGAGTTGGCGTCTCCTGTGAGCTTTTTAGTGACCTGAATACTGAAGTTAGGCTTTGCGAGCCTACCTCATGTTTCTTCGCCTTCTTCAAGGCTCGCCGCCTCGCATTTTTTGAGACGGTCTTCGTCGCCGGTTGTTGAATCGCTGTCTCAGACATTGCGGACTCACTTCACCCAGTAATCAAATATAGTGAGCTGATACGCCGTCAGCGAAGACGGCGGAAACGGAAGTTCGGTGTTGAGTGATGGGTAAAGGGTATTGTGAGGATGGAATTGCTGCGAAAATGAGGTCGCAAAGGCGAAGACTCGAAAGCCGTTTGGTGCCAAGACTTTTAGAAGGAGCACGGCCCAAACTAATAATTCACTGCACCACTCCCGCATTCATCTCCACTTACTACAAAGATAGCTGAGAAGACAACGGTCACGATATCTGGCAGAGCCAGGCCAGTTTTCAATTGATAAATTTAGGTTCTTAGTCCTTCGAAATGCTGCAAGCCCACTTCGGAGCTTCATTTGATATATCTTCACTTTTTCAGGTAAACGATATACACCAATTTGTACTCTCTGGGCTAGCACCCTGCCTTTCCAATATATCCTGATCTTACTCAAGATCGATCATCCTTGTCAAATTTATTCTGCCAGAAGCCTCTGAAGTGCTTCTGCTCTCCCAACTCTTTGATCTTCTTAATCTCCGCCGGTGTGAGCTTGAACGTGGTTGCCCTCAAATAATCTGAAAGGCGATGATCCTGTTGACCAATTGTTAGTATCCAACCTAGTCTTCCGCCAGCACCTTCCAATTGATGCCACACACGAACGCCCTGAATTTGCAAAGGAAAAAGGTATCATCTTCTTACCTTCGCACTTGTCGTGATAGCCACCACATCTTGATCAATACACCACCTCAAGCTTATCTCTCCCTCACTGACGGCATACTTCTTCGCCAGGCTTGCCATATATTCATCTACAGGTCCTGGTTTCGCTTTTGTCACCGCAGTCAGCGGCCCATAAGCTACGGTAGCAATCCCATGCTTCTTATGCACTTCGACCAGCTGAGAGTGCTGCAAATATGGGTGAAACTCGATCTGATTGCAGGCCGGGACAACTTTGGCTGTCTTGAGAGTTGCTTCAATATGTTGCGGGAGATAATTGGAGACACCAATGGACTTCGCAAGGCCTGCTTTTTGGACCTCTTCCATGGTGGCCCATGCGGACTGGAGTTCGGAGTCGGATTTGGCGAAAAATGGGGAATGGATGAGATAGCTGGCAATATTTTAGCTCGCTGGGTTGTAGGAAGGACAGCGGGAATTGTGAGGACTGAGGTCAAAGAGCTGAAGGAAGGACATACAGGTCCACATATTCCAACTGTAACTTCCTCAAGCTGTTCTTGATAGCGCCCTTGATATCCGCAATATTTCGCATCACCTTCGTCGTAACGAACAGCTTATCCCGAGATACGCCACTCTCTTTGATTGCCAAGCCAAGCTCTGGTTCCGTCTTGTATACTGTTGGACGTCTCAGATGATTAGAAAGGCAATCACTTAAGGTTTCTGGGTTTACACCAGGCCTCGGATAGGCAGATAGAACAGCTCCACGGGTTTTCCGCCACTCACCTTCCGCCCCATCCAAATGGGTATACTCCATTTTGATAGCCAGCTTAACACTCTCCACCAAGTTCCTGTCGATCTTATCCTCGTCTCCGGACTTGTACCACGCCGTGCCTGTACCGTACCCTAGCTGCACTCAGGATTGAATCAGCCTCCAAATCCACCCAATTACCCCCAAAAACAGTAAAATACAAAAACTACAAAACTTACCACAGGAATTGAATTACCATCGTTAAGCTTCAGCGCTGGAATCGGCGTATGAACGTGGGCCATGGTTCACTTTCGAATACCCTATCGTACTTCCCTTCCTTCAAACGTAATCTCAAGCTCAATCCCTTGTAGAATGGTACACTAACAGAATCAAAAACTGGTACAGCAGGTCTGGTAACTCTGAACTTATTGAATTGATGCCAGACTATGTGACCGAGGCGCAATGCCGAGTATATTTGTAAGGCGGGGCACTTATCCTTTTTTGCGGAGTTCAATGAGGGGTCCCCAATGACGTTACCTCGACATAGCATTACGATTCTCTCGGCTCATAGAACTGTTTCCGCAAAGACGATACTCCTAGCAATATAGCAATGCAACATAGCTTGCATAAGAACATGAATAACATTGCGATTTAGCCTGAGAGAGGTGGTCATGATACTCTAGTGAGCAACAGAGCAGTAACAGATACCCAGCAAGGTTTGTTTATGGACATAATCAGGCAACATCTGTAGATGGAAGTGAATCTCATATTGTCGCGACGCCGCTTCTCCATAACCCCCCATAAAATGCGTAAGCCAAGAGAGATCTTGGAAGCGATATGTGCCCATGATAACTCCTGTAAGATTATCCAAAAGTCGAGGATTCTCTTGGATTCTGATCAGGCAAGCAAGTCGGCGACTGCTATCTAACATCACACACACCTGAGCATGCAAGAATAATTAAGCTCCCTCTCTCTTCCATTCTACTTATCTGTACACGAGAACAGTCGGGACAACTGCCGCTATCCCATCTTTCGAGGAGAAGCTCAGTCAAAGTATTAAGAAAAAACACATTGGTAGAAAGGAAAATTAGTGGTTCATCGTGGCGGAATGCAGCGGAAACGGAACGCCATTTGCCCCTGTGAGAATCGATATTTCATGAAACAACGATCCAGAAAGTGGAAATGAGCACTCCCTTTCCGCAAACAATTCGCAGTGGTTTTACGCCTTTACTTTAACAGTCCCACTTCCTTCCAACCCTCTCGGTCCGCTGCTACATCACATAAACCAACAAATAATGAATTGATTTCAGCCAAGAACGCTTTTACGCGTTCTTCTCGTGCTGGGTAGAGACACGTTGTAACGAGACAACTGGTGAGAGTTAGAAACGACTTGTACGAAAAAATCGAAGGGAAAAGGATACTCACCAAAATCTTCCAGAGATCGCTGTTTCTGATCCTTCTTGGGCGACTTTCCATGCATCAAGTTGTCGAAGCCTACGCTGTCCTGGAGAAGATAGTATACACCACCCATTACACAGAACACACCGAACGAGAAAATCCAGATACGGACAACCGTAACAATGCTAGTCTGGCCACCGATAAACCAGCCGAAAAGGCAGCTAATATAAGTTAGCAGAGTTTGTGTACAATTTCAGGGAGGCGCAACACTTACAAAAATGTAGCGATCAGATCGACGACGAGAATAGCTCCGCTAAGCTGCCACGAAGGAATGGAAGACCAGAACGGGCCATTGGCACGGGTAATGAAGATCAACCAGTTCTCACTTAGCGAGATCTGTAAGAAGAGCACCTCATCACGGACACCAAAGTTTTGCACGATACCACCACTGATACCTTGCTTGGCAGCGTTCGGCAAGTCTTGGTAAGGAAACATTGTCGTCAATGTTATCCAAGTCCCGACTCTGCATAGCGGTTAGCTTATTGGACATGACTCAAGTACCTGACCGTCACGCAAACATCCACATTCACATCGCACGGGTCTGTTTTCCAACCCAAGGCCCGCTTGCTTGTGACAGAGAACGTCCCCAATTGGGATACTTCCAGGTCCGTGCAAAGGCCAATTTGTGAGGTTAACATGGGAAAGCAAGCATTTAGACTTACGCTAAGACGACACCAAGCAACACGCTCATACCCTTTTCCATGTTAGCTTTACAAAAATTTTCAGTAGTTATAGTAGTATAAAACTTACCCATAGCTTAGGCAGGTTCCACTTGACAGGGGTCTTGCTGAACGGCGCGTTGTCATAAGCGATGGCAAGCGTGGCGATATCGGCAAATATAGCAATGAAGACAACCAATTCGAGGTTGAGGGATGTATTGAGGATCGCGATCCAAAGTCCTAGGAAAAATTCCAAATGGAGAGACAAGGCAATACGGTAGACGACGTACGCGTACATGCGATGGAAAATTTGTCGACTTGTTTTGAGGGCATCGATAATTGCAGACAGACCAGGAGCAAGGAACACGATATCTGCTGCAGACCTAGCAGCATCTGAGGCGCCTTCGACAGCGATACCAGTATCGGCCTTCTTCAATGATGGAGCGTCGTTGACACCGTCGCCTGTCATGGCAACAAGATAACCACGTTGCTGCAAGATTTCGACAACGTTATACTTGTGTTGCGGGAAAACTTCAGCGAAACCATCGGCAGCCTCAACAAAATCGTAAACCTCAGATCCAGGCATCTCACCACCACCACCAAGACCAAGACGCTCTGCGTTGTAGACGTTTGTTCCAAGACCCAATTGGCGGGAAGTTTCGCGAGCAATACCGACGGCATCACCAGTCAACATCTTGATGGAAAGACCGAGAGTCTTGGCTTCGTTGATGGTACGGGCGGTATCATGACGAGGGGGGTCTGAGCAAGGCATGATGCCGAGGATTTCCCAAGACGAATCACCGCGCTTGCGGGCAACACCAAGTGAACGGAAACCACGAGTAGCGAATTCGGCGACCTTGTTCTTGTAGGCCTCGTCGACAGCCTCAGGAATAGGATGATCCTCCTCGACAGTCCTCAAGACAAAAAGTGGAGCGCCCTTGACGCAGACAATGCGCTCACCTTGTGGGGATTCGACGACGGCTTGTACCTTCTTGGATACGGGGTCGAATGGGTGGAAGTCAATAACTTTGTACTTGGACAAGACGCCCTTGGCACGAGGATAAAACTTGAGGGCCTTCAGGAAAGCCTTGTCAATGGCATCGATACCCTTCTTCTTTCGGGAAGCCGCAAGACAGGCAGTCAACATGAGGTCTTCGGGTTCAACACCCTCCACAGTGTAAGGTTCAGCTAGAGACAGCTTGTTCTTGGTCAAGGTACCAGTCTTATCGGAGCAGAGGATTTCGACGCCTGCCAAGGACTCAATAGCGCTGAGCTTCTGGACAATGGCTTGCTTCTTGGCGAGGTAGGCGGCACCGACAGCCATTGTCGTGGTAACTACAGCCGGAAGACCGACAGGCACACCAATGATGGTAATAGCGAGGGTGAACTCAAGGATCGTGACGATAGAGTTGGATCGGTAGAAGGAAGAAATCCAGACGACCAAGAGGGTGATAATCACGAGGATAAGTAGAATCGTGCCGATACCATTCAATACTTCCGTGAAATGACCAGTACCTACAAATGTTAGCCACATGTTGAAAGACTAAGAAACGAAGATGGTGAACTTACCACTTGAGGCGGACGCGACAAGGGAAGCTGCGCGACCAACGAAAGTGCTATCACCCTAGTTTAGGTTAGAAAAGCTAACAAGCATAGGTACCAAAAAAATGAGTAAAGCTCACAGTTGCAGAGATGACCATGAAGGCTTCACCACGCTTGACGGCGGAGGATGCGTAGCAAGTGTCGCCCTTGTGCTTATCAACCGCGAGAGATTCGCCAGTAATAGCAGATTGATCAACCTGGAGGAAAGCATCTTCGGTAACGATGCGGCCATCGGCGGGAATTATGGTACCCTGTCATGTATTAGCTTTGATTTGCAAGTTAAACCCGAATTGCATTTACCTCTTCAATCTGAAGGATATCACCAGGGACGACCTCGGGAGCCTCGACTTCGGTGAGAGCTCCGTCGCGGAGAACAGTAGCCTTAAGAGCAAGAGTTTTCTTCAATTCCTCGACGATAGAGCCAGCCTGGAATTCCTGGATGAAACCGACCGACGCATTAAGCAGGAGAAGCGCGCAGATGACACCAAAATCGACCCAATCCTGAAGACCGGCAGCAAGAACGGCAGCGGCCTAGCAATTCAGTCAGCTGAAGTTGTGGCAATTAAGCGCAACAATTATAATTGATGCACCCAAGCTTGCTGGAATGAACTTGCCTCCATGACGAACTGAATGGGACCGATGAAGTAGCCCAAAAACTTGAGGATAAGATTCTCCTTCTCTTCCTTCATCTGATTCAAACCGTACTTTTTCCTCCTAACCAAGACTTCTTGGGAAGTAAGACCTATGCGAGTATCTGTTTGAAGCATCTCCTCGGCGACGGGTCGAGCACCACCAGGCTGGGTGACTTCCTCGTCTTCCGCATCGATTCCAGCATCCTGTGACTCGAGCTCCTCGATAAGCGCATCAATGTCCTCGTCATCGTCGGGCTCCTCAGCCTTTGTAGGGGGAATGTCGTTGGTTGGACCATTGTTCGCTTGATACTCCTTCTTTTCATCCTTTAGACCAATTAGTATTATTATTATACTTTTTCGCTTCGGCTGAAGCGCAATTGGGGTTTTCTTGGTCGCGTCTTTCAAGGAGTCTATTCAAACAATGCTGTTGTCGCGTAGGAGTGACTTACCAAGCCACCGGCAGGAATATCTGTGCCTAGATGATTGGGAGGATTCTCGGGATGTCCAGCATGGACACCAGTTGTCGTCTGTTATCGTGTTAGCTGCGAATGCCAAGAGCAGGACGGTAGGTATTTGCTTACGTCGGCCATCTGGCTGCGACGATGACTATCTAGCTAACTATATCGTTGGAATAGCCAATATGTTGTGATAGCTGAGAATCAAGTGGTCGAGTTGTCGAGTCGCAGTGGATTGTGAGGTTGATAAAGAAAGCTATGCGTGAACTGTGGGCTTCTTGTTATTTAATCTTATTGAGGGTCCGAGCGCCCAAAACTTTCGTCACTAGCAAGCTCGGAGCTCCCCCCAGCAAGCTTTGCACCTCAACCCACCAGAAGCCAAACCAGAGAAAGCCTTCTTACCTGGACTTGAAAAGTGTGCAGCAGTGTAATTGAGAACGCAGACCCAGCCGCGATTCGCAATTGAGTCTCGCCGTCGAGGGAGAACTGCGATGGAGGGGGGAGAGAGTGGAGAGGGAAGCTTGGGTTAGCCGGTGGGTGATGGGAAAATTGATCACTCTCTGGACTGACAGAGCGTGAGGGGCGGGCGAACTCTTAAAGAAAGCCACCGCGTGCACAAAAGCATGCGCTAGTCTCAGTGACGGTCGCCCAGACGGGCCAGTAAGAGCGAAGCTAGATGCGTGGGTAGATGGCCTATCTCTGCGCAGAGAGTTGAGCAGTGAGGCTTTTCTGAACCCCGATCCCGCGCCTGGCGATCAGCCAGCGCTGTGAGCGAGATATCGAAGCATAATCTGTCCATGGCTTGACTCCCACTGCACGCCGTGTAAAATCCCAATTCTCGCAACCAGATTCCTCAATCGCTTAGCCGTGACCAGTCTACTGTGTATACGGCCTGCCTTGGTAGCCAGCATTCTGCAGCTGTTGTTATTGTGTAAACAATAGCTCATTCGGCCTCCGTTATTACGACGCTGCTATCGCCAGGCATGCCCAGCTTCGAGAGGAGCTTGGACGCCCCTCGGCTCTGTGAGCGAAAACAATTACATACTCTGGCCTCTCATGGGGACCCACGGCATGCTGAAACGCCCACTCAACCCTGCGGGATTATCCGCAGGGACAGCTAGCCAGGTAAACTTCCGCGAACCTCGCAAACTTCGGCACTGAAAGAATTTTTTTTACTCTCTAAGCGCCTCTATTGCGCGAAATATCTGGAGGACCTGCAGCGGTGAGGCTAGAGCGGGCATGACCTCCTGAGACTTTCTTCAATATTGGAGCTGGCTGGGCCGCGAATGGCCTCACAGAAGTACGAAGAAAAAGCGCGATTTTCTCGTCTTGGCTGCGACGAAACGAGCAATCCGAATCCGGGACTACCGCTGAAAGATCTGTAAACAAGTTTACATTGCCAGGAACCGTGTCTCGAGTCGACACCAAGTTGCAACGGCTTGAGCCTCAACACTACCCTACTCGTGCCACACTTTTACAGTTCACTTTGAAGGAGTTGGAGTCTTAGAAGCAACAGTCAAATCGTAGGAATGACCCTCTATCTGCCTAATCCGGCCGTGGAAGCAGGGAACATGATTAGAAGATCTCTTTGCGGTACTGACAGCAGGGAGAAACACCGTTATCGGACATTCGCCATGCTGGCTTGTCGCTATCACGGCAAGGCTGTTCTTGACTGCGCCTTTTCAGCCTGGCGCTTCAATCTGAATCTGTCTGCGCCAAGCATGTCGTTGGCCTTGCGGGGGATTTTCATGCAGGTAAAGCTTTTCATTGCCATTCCCCAGCTTTGAATCTTCTCCAACGATCCCACCGTCCCTCACTCAATTGCTTTCCTCTCTTCTCCATCCTCTCGCAGAGCACATTCCGGGGTAGTTTCTTTTGATGGCGGCCAACGCGCCACCTGGGCCGACGCCAATTGTATCTTATGTAGAGGCGCGAGTGGCCAGTTCCCACGCCAAAAAGCTCGGGTACCGTTCATCATGCAGGATTTTGGCCCCAGCCAAAACCGTTGCTTATGTACTCCTGATCTGCCAATCACAAGCGTCGGGTTTCACTCTGTTAAACGACTGTGACGAGGAAGGCTTGCGGGGATTTCTGCAGGCAAGCTCGCCGATGCCCCCAAACCGTCAAATTTTTCATTGGACTTTGAGCCTTAGTCAGCGTCTTGACCAACTCAGCGTCTTCGGTTCACGAATTGTGAGAGGAGATGAAAGACTGTGAGGGGCTACCCCAGGGCTGCTTGGGAGCTAGGAGGATCGGTCAGCGCTGAGACACGTCTTCGATTCTTAATCATTTCCGACGCCCGCTGCTCGGTGATGAATAAGTGTATTAGGTAGTTCGCGATGCATAGATCTTACAACGACCTATCACGAACCAGTATCATACCCGCGGATTCACCGAAAGCGGCGGCATAATTTACACATTTTCACTGCTTGGCGGTGTTTGCGAGGTTTGCAACTAGTATGCCAGCTCGCCAGGATACCCATACAAAGGTCAAGCACCACGCCTTGGTTCCTTTTCTCGGCCAGCTGCACGAGATCCGTTTAGCCTGCTCCTTCCTCCATAGGTAAGCGATTCAAATGTCAACCATAGGTCTTGATACGCCGGGATACATAATACATCACCAACTGAGTCTGCGTTGTCCTGTCAATTACTCCAATGTTCGAATTTTTCTATTTATCCCGACCGATCGGATTTTCAAATGTGCTCCACTTTTCGCTGCTTTGCGGCTTCCTATTTCTGGTGCTGCCCGAAGAAGCAATTTCGGCCGACCTCGGGAGATGAGAGATCCTCCCAAGCGAAATCAACCTCTGCAAAGCAACTGCCAGTCCGGATACTGCCATCGCAGATTGTTATTATTGGATTAACCTGTTATGGTTGCTTCTAAACACTCTCTCCTATTATGTATGAAAGTATGAACGTGTTCTTCGGCATTGTTTGAGCGCGGAAGCACTTTCGGCATTCAGGACACATTACACTCTCCACTACTCCTCGTAACGGTTCTCATCAAAATCTGATTCTTGGCTGCTTCTTGGCTGATTCTTGGCTGGCTCTTGGCTCATTCCGGTTTCTTTCATTGAGTTCTCATGGCAATACCAAGAATGGCCGCTATTACAGTATCCATTTCAATTCTGTTAGAAATATCAGGTTTCTGTGGCGTTGCATTCAAGCTATTCGAATCTTACCTTCTCTCAAAAGCAATTCTGTCCCAGCTCAATATAATTTGAGGTCTGATTCAAGCTCCCATTCCCTCACTCAGAGGCATTGAATCGCCCACAGTACCTACACAGCAATCAAAGTCCCCCACTGCAAACCAAGTATATTAAAACCAGCAGGCCCAACACACAGACCAAAACTACGGCTGCCACCACCCAGACCCAAAAAGGGGATCTTCATGCCGATACCAAGTTTCCATGGCTTAGAAACTGAATACCGTCTCAGCCTTCGCTGCTGTCGGTGAACTCGACACGATTGTATCTATCTGACGAAAGGGAGGAGATGAGCATCTTCGACTGCCATACTGAATTGGCGAATGATGCTGGGTGGAGGAAGCCGCCTCGTGATTGCCGCTTCGACTAGGTCGAAATTGTTCCGAGTTTTGGAATAATTGTTTTTGCGCCAAGAGCAAAATCGTAACGTAGAACGGCTCCAGAACTTGTGGAAGTCGGCTCTCGAAATTTTGGCTTGCGCGGCAGGTCGGGGCTCTCGAGACTTTTAGGATGACGTTAATTTAAAAGTTTCAGTGCCGTATATAGCTGTGATCACAACGCCAAGGCCCTCTTGTTTGCGTGGTACCTAGGTACGGTGCCGGCTGGTTGCGTTGCGCTTGCGAGGGAGGAACGGTCACAGTGTCTCTCTTTTTTCGAGCTTGGCGAAGTTTAAATTCCCATCCTGCGCGAGTGAGAGTGGAAAGATTTAATGGTGAGAGAGTTCTTTATTTATTCTTTCGGCTTCCTAGGTTGAGCTGGAATTATGGAGAGAGTTCTCGATTTATTCTTTTGGCTTCCTAGGTTGAGCTGGAATGATGGAAGGTGTCAAGAAGGTACCGAATCGCCGTGCGAGGCTTCTCAAAAAAGTTTGCCAATGAGACCCATAGTTACCCACATGTTTCATCTCCATGCCAAAGCAAGGCGCCAAGGCAAGGCGCCAAACGACTCGTCTTTGTCACAAAGGAGTTCCAACTTGCCTCAAGATCTTCTAGACATATCAAGAATAGCTCTCCATTTCCGCAGTCAACCCCTTTGAAGTCTTCAGGGGCATTTCAAAAGCTAACAGCATGGTAAGCAGACGGGTCATGGAAGTGGACACACCAGTGGAGCAAATTGCAAGTACACGCCCTCGAGCATTGCCAGTATACTAGAAACTAAGACAGGTCTGGTGACTTGACTCCATTTGGACGGCTTTGGGATACCTAGCTCTAGGAATTTGTTGAGTTACTGGGGATGTGCGCGATGCCCTCCGTACAGTGTGATCTAGGCCTGTATTGTGATTACACTGCCAGCGAGGCGAAGAAGATTTAGGTGAGCGCCTTTCGAAGCCGCACACTCTAAATCACACACGAAACATCTATTCCGCTTTGCTTTTCCGCTTTGTTTTTCAAGACATCCTAAACTTGGCAGATTCGTTAACACTTTCGACCAAAGGTTATGAAACGCTTTAGCACTTACAGTCACTCGTGCATCTGCTTACACTTCACCACAACCAGTTCCTTCTCACTCCATATATCTCGCCGTGTAGAGCATCGAGCCCCGACACCTTCCCACACGTTCTCGGAGAGCTCTGTATCGTCCAATCCACTGTCTTCAAAATCATCGCCAATGGAATTGCCATCTGGCATGGCTAGAATGTTGGGAGTGGAGCTTATTTGCTCTCCGGTTTTGAAGTCGACTCGAGTTATTTTCCACCTGCGTGCGAAAGAGACCCATGAATTTGGCCGGAATAACCCCCCAAGAGTACGCTAGCACGAGCACTTGCGCTCTGGCGGAGATGGAGTGGATATGCTGGCAAAGCGTCAACGTAATGTCGAAGGCTGACCGGCAGTTTGTAAGGGCGTTGAAAAAAAAATCCATAAACCGTTCATGGAGAGCCTGGTTGTCATTACGCCAGATGATATAGCCAGAATGAAAGAAAGAGCGGTGCAATAGCGCATAGTATCGGTTTGAAAGGCATCATCAACGTAGGCAAGCGGCAGTACTATGACGTGGGAGTGCTACGCGGCGAATTAGCCGATGAAAGACATGCAGAGACCAATAACTGCTGGTTTTCCGAAGAGATAGCTGAGTATATCCTGTGAGAGTAGAATCGAACATGATTTGTTTCTGACTAACGATATCGCGAGATGAATGAGGAGATAAACACAGTAGACCGAAATTGTACAGATCGACGATTGGGACTGGAACGCCATAGTAAACGAGACGACGCTGTCTGGTTTGCAACCAAACTGGGAATGAAATAGATTATAGTGTACTGGGAGTAGATATTCAGAAAATATGAAGATGTGAATTGGCATGCCTAAGGAACTGGGCAGCCTGCTTCGCCTTTCACATCGTGATGTTGGTAACGACAATCAGAGAGTGAAGTTGTCTCGCATGTTCTGTGTTTCTAATCAGAGCATTAATATTCAACATATCTTGCGCTAATTTTGTGTGATTGAGCTCTTTTGAGATCTTTCATCTGGGTTAAATCGTTCTTATATCACGTTGCTGCCGGTGGTTTGAGATGCGCAATGGCAACAATTTATTTCTAGCTAATTTACAGTGCCATGACAAAGTCTGCGCACACGCGCACCAAAAAAAAATCACCAACGCAATGCACTTACCAAAATTAATGCCTTATAACACAACAACGCATCGCTGGCTTAGAACAGCAATTAGTTGAAATCGGAGGCCTGGTGGTGAGCATTCAGTTGCGCAATGAGCTGGGTCCCTTGAAGTTGCGGAGGCAGGAGAAAAATAAAAATACCAAAGAATTGCAAGCCAAATATCAATGCGGCTGACGTGTGGAATGCAACACCATTAGTCGCTGGAAAGAGCACGAAATAGTTGAATTCTTACCCCAATCCAGGCTACCTGAAAAGCTCACTTTCTAACAAAAGCGTCATGTGCCTCACACAATTCGTAGATGGCCTCGTATTGAATATGCAGCTCTGAAATGTGATATGGCCGGTGTCGAGGCTAGGCCCAAAACTCTTTATTTTTTCTTTAACGAACATCATATTGCAAACTGGCTGGCGAAGAGGCCTAGGCTGACTCTAAAGGTCGCAAAAGAGAGACTTAATTGGGCGCGATTGGCACCAGAGCTTTCCTTAAATGTAGGGTGCATTTTTCGGATGGATGTTCCTACGCACATAGGTCAGGAACAGAGCCAGTTTGGGTGTTCAGAACGTCTCTAACAGATACAACTGCGTGCGCTACCTCCTTCCTTCCTCACCAGAGGGTCCCATTCTATAGCCACCAACTCTAAGCGGGCGTCGTACTAAGAAGAAGCCCTCGTCCCTATCTACGAGCCTTGAGATACCTATTAAAGTGGCAATGCACTGATTTGCACCTTAAACATTGCTAGATAAAATATGGAGGGGTATAACCTTAACACGATTAAACACCTTTAACGGGCCCTTAAGAAGAAGGTACTACAAGTTCATCCGGATCTTAAACAGATGGGAAAGAGGGAGAAGATTTAGAGTGGCTAATTAAGGCTTATAAGTAAGCCTGGCCGGCGACAGATTAAAGCCTAATAAGGGTGTTAAGTAATAGTGTAGTACGGAGAATTCAAGGTGTCATTAATGCACATGGCTAGCAGACAAAATATTAAGTGTATATATTCTATATATATACTTCTTTAGGTATGCGTAATTACGGCTTTGCAAATTTAATGGAGGTGGAAAGTGTACGGATCCAAGCATTACACCACTCTGCCATCCGAACAAAGCCAAAAGTAAGCAAATACCGAACTAACCGCTGGGTACGTTGCGTAGAACAATATATATATATACCCTAACAAAAAGTAGTGAGGTTTTGGTGGAATATCGAGTGTACACAGACTTATACATTAGTGCTGTGAGGCCTTTTGGAAGTTTTGGGGGAAGAAAAGTTGAGCTCTATGCTATGCATCCTAGAACGTTCCATAGAAAGTCCCATAGAAAGTCATGACGTCCCCCTACACTAGTTATCTGACAAGGGAAAGGAGCCCGGTCAAGATCGTTCACACGGCTGTGGCTACTACAAAAAGGCTTCCGAGAGCGTACCGCCGCCCCCCCTTTTTTTGTAGATGATGTAGAAAGGAAGTTGGATGTTTAGAAGGTAGTACAAAAAGCCGGTTGACTGGGGGGATGATGAGTACGTCAAGGAATATGATTATAATGGGGACGTGGTTATCAAGATCCAGCTGGAAGAAATTGAAAGCACTCTCGCAGGGCAGGGGAAAAATAGCATACTAAACTACATCTCTTGTATGCCTAGAATAACATAGGCGGATAGTCTGCAAGCCAGCCACGTTAATTCAGGGGCATATTGTTCAGCATTAACCTGAGACTTTTAAAAGTCCATTAAGTAATTTCGCCCATGCAAGGGGGCGCTGAACTCGCTGCTCTAAATTTCGATACACAATTTCGTACATAAGCATGTGACCTTTCTTGTGCCACCTTTTCCTGCCCGCAAGGCGCTCTGCATGGAAACGACCCAGAGCCCACGACAAGTGACGAAACAACGGCTAGGGTGCGTGGACGGATAGACCCTACTGTTCCTGATGCGCTCGGAATATCGATAGGGATCTATTTGGTTTGAGCGCTGTATAACTTTCGTTTGCGCGACCTATGCTGAGGTATAGTGGTCAGCCATAAAGAAAAACAGATAATAATACAGTTAACAGGAAAACGTGGCAACAAATACTAAAGGGTAATAAAGAATTTCATAAATCTATCTTACAATGGGGTTTCCCTCGTCAAACATGCTTTTCATATCTACGTCAGCACAACCACGACCTGTTCACGAAGATACAAGCATAATCACCTTTAGCGAATAGTATCCGCCTATGATTAGAGCCCAGACTTGTTTACCCGATACTCAGCCCTGATATCGGCCAAGGCCTGAGTAGCCCTGGAAATGATTTGTCTATCCATAACACACACGTTTAATACCCCGCGGCATCTAACGCCTGAGCTGTCTGAGCTCCACTTACGGCCAATGCATCTGCAGCCACATTCCCTGGGTTGTCCGAATGGCCCTTTATCCATTCGAAGTCAGTCTTGGCCTTGGCCATATGACGTTCCTCAATCCTGCTGATGATAGGTTCTATGATATCTTTGTTTTCAACGGGTTTGTTTTGCGCATTTTTCCAACCGTTTCGGCGCCAATTTGGAAACCAAATCGTCAAACATTTTATACCATATTGGCTATCGGTATATATTCTGACGTCGCGGTCGATCGGCGCGATGTCAAGAGCACGTTGTATCGCAGTGAGTTCAGCGCGCTGATTGGTTTGCCGGGGGCCTACGAGTGCTTCAGATACATTTCTAGTCCCTGGTCAGTAAAACGAAGATGAAGCAGAAAGAGTGACTACCTCGGATCGTTCGGTCCAAAATAGACTCCAACACCGGACTTTGCACCACGATGCCCATTGCCCAGGGAACTTCCGTCTGTCCAGACCTTGAGCATACCTTTCGACTCCTCCGTTGGATGTAGTTTCATTGCGTTTAATTGTCGTTCCGTCTTTTTCTCCACTTGGCCAGTCGTGGGATTAAGGATAACTGTTCGATCAAAACCATCTTCTGCATCTGGTTGTAGCGGACCCGTACCTGGCTCCATGTCCTCCAGCTCGTCACCGACCATGAATGTGTCTACAGGAGAACCGTTGTTCTTTTTCTGCTTCTTTGATGCCGGCGCGTTATCCCCAACCTTGCATCCTTTCCGACCATCAATCACCGACACTTCAGATGCAACGTCGGTGTCCATATTGAAGATTGAAGCAGTGTCTCCTGTTGTAATCCTTTTGCCCTCTGCAACGAACGCTTCGGCCTCCGATCTAGTTGCAAAGCTCTTATGTTTTGGGTGCTTCCAGCCGGTGATCTGCTGTTGTGCTGAGTGCCAATCAGTGTAGACTCCAGGGATTCGACCGTTCTGAACGCCGTAAAACTTCTGGGCGACGGATTTGGAGGATTTGGTAGCATCATCGCGTACGAATGCCTCGGCGTCGTTGAGGGAAGTGAAAGACTTGACTGCGATGGTTGTGAATTAGCGCGCGCAATGCGATCACTCTTTGAATCCACTCACATATAGCGCCCTTGAATCCTTTCACCTGGGCCAGACAATCTGCCCAGCTATGATATACGTCTGGGTTCCTGCCCTTTCTAACGGCGTAAAACTTCTGCTCTGTTCCTCGCTTTCGCTTTGTATTTGAAGACGCCGTTGTGCTAGCCGACTCATATTTCGCGCTTCCCGTGTCTAGCAACCCGCTTTCGTCACCATCTTCCAATAGTGGAGACCTCGCACCTGGCATGCTTGTTCTGGGGATTCTCGGCAGAGAAGGTGGTAATGGTGCTTTTGCATTCAACCAACCCGGAAAACTTCCGGGACAGAATCGAGCTCGAAGACAGTTGCAAGAACGCCTAAAAGAGCCTTGGGCAGAGGAAGTTGACCTAATAACGAAGGGGATAATTGTTCGAGTTGTTGAAGGCCAACCGCCAACGGAGAGTTATGAACTTTGGCCGCAGATTAACCTTTAGGAGATCTAGCATGTGTGAGTTCGGGTGAAATGACACCCCAGAAGCTACTTTGGCTATGCGGACGTATTCAGAAGTGTGGTGCAGACCAGTACATATACCAGAGCTCAAAGCACGCGTTAACGGTCGTCAGGAAACGGTGCGCAAACCGTCCAGTTTAGATGTCGGGGGAGAAAGAGGAGACAGAGACCTTTATGGGGGCTGGGGTAACAAGAACAGCCAGAGGGTGGGGAAGGGAGTGAGGGAGCTTGTGGGGGGAGGGGGTGATGGTGCTTCGTAAGGGTGGAGGGCTGGGAGATGTAGAAGGGAGGGGGTCGGCCGCAATCGCGGAAACTCAGCGGAGGAGCTTCATGACAATAAGCTAATATCGCACGTATATGAGGGTTTGGTCAGGACTCTACACAGTGGATGCAAGAATATTGTTTGAGACTTTGTATTGCTATGTCCCGACGTAAGTCCCATAAATTTGAGGTTTGCAGGGGAATAAACTTCAGATGTACTCTTTGCAGGATGCTCCGATCAATAACCTGAGCAGCAATCTCTCGGCGACGCTCGAATATTGTCCCTCCGTTTCTACCCGTTGCCCGAGTCCTGACATCGAAGCTACCCTCTCCCGACTATTTTCTTCAGATATCAAACTGCATACTGAAAGACTCCTTCTACAAAACCGCCTTCTTTTGTGCTCGAAGGCACCACTGTGCGTCTCGAGTAGGGTTTCTTGTCCACCATAGAAATACACATTTCCAAGAGCGCGAGCGCGACAACCAGTCACCGCGAGACGCACCTGGATTATCGATCCGGCCAATTTGGATCATGTTTGAGGTAAGGGATTCTCATTTATGCGGCAATTTGTAGATTACTCAAGCGTTAATATTGCTTTTAGGGACGTCACGCAGCCGACAGATACCATCTCCGCCTCCACCGTGCCCGATCAGTCGTACTGACGCCGGCCGAGCTCGTCGAAATACGGGCAGCTCAGCGAACATTTGAGGGTGCATACATTCGGACAGCACTTGGACAGTTCTCCTTCTCACTTATCGTGCTGAAGATATTCACGTCCGAGTTCTACTCTATCGGTGCGCTCTTCGCGGTTTACGGAGCCGGGATTTTATTCACTAGCTTGTTTCGACGACAACAAGGGAACAAGCAATTCTTCTCGGAATTGGGCGAGGATGGGTTACATCGCAAGAAGTTCAGGACCAGTGGGAACGTGGTGTCAGTGCTAACAGCACTCAGCGTCGCGGCCTACATTTGTCTACTTGTGCTCACTCTAGGATTGAGAAGTTGAAGGAATACGCGTTGTGCAGCTTTGATATCGCAGGCTTTGGCCTTGGAAGGCTCCACGTCTGACTACTGACGTCGATGGGATCCCACGACTCTCGCCGGGCTGTGTGCTCGTAATCTGAAAGAAAAGGCGACCTGTAGCATCGGGTCCCCAAGCTGGAAGGTGGCAGAGCCGCAGAAGGCGGCATCGATTTGCTTCGATTGCTTCGATTGTTTCGATAGCTTCAGAGGGGATTATCTAGCTGGATATCATAGGCGGGAGTCAGCCTGCAGAGGTCCGTATGCGCTGCGGAGATGCAGTGTTCTGGCTGAATCAAAGGCAAGCCTGTCGACTGCAGTAAGGCTATCGCTCAAATGTATACTGTGTTTCTTCCCCACTTCAGATTGCAGAGCGTGCGTGAATGATTGGACATGATCTTGGTCGTCGGTGACCGTGGGGGTAGCCTCGCTGCCCTGTCCAGGCGGCATCAGTGGTTGCGCAGGTGCTCAGGCCAAGGCTCTGGTGGTAGATTCACTACATAGACTTGCGGAAACGCGACTGCACTCGCTCACAACGCAAGAGGACCAGAGTTTATGTATCGCCGGGGCGAACAGCTCTCCTCCGCTCGCTCTGGCAGCAATGTCTGAGCGGGCGGTGGAACTTTTGCTTGACTCTATTCACCCTCACAAACCTTGACTAACGGGAACAAACACTCTCCAACATTCCTCCAATCCTCCCCCGCCCTCGAGCAGCTGGCCTCGCGACAAGAGTGCAACATCGCCGTCTGCCACACGCGCGCTCAGAGCAGCCCGCACGCTACTCATACCAAGGCATTCCATATCCTGCTATCCCTCCGCCGGCATCATACCATCACAGCACCACCCGGCTTTGTCGGAGGGTGTACGCCTGACGCCTCAGCCGTTGCACCACCAAAGCGGTTAACCCGGCTAGGCTCTGCTCATAAACTTGACTTCCACGCCAGTCAGTCGCAATGCCACTCATCACCTCTAACCAGACACCCTCTGGCCGACAACCCTCTATCCCTACTACTACTCGCAAACAAAGCCAACATTCCATCTTTGCAAAATCAGTCCTTATGAGCAAGATCTCAACATTTGGCTTGGATCCTAACACTGATTATCGGAGCGATTCGAGTGGTGAAGTCCGTCCAGCCCCAGATAACAGATATTCAATAATTGCATCGGAGCCAAACGGTATACCCAGCATCCCAAGCAGAATTGATTCTCCGCACCCTCATCACACCGACCTTAAGCCGCTTCCCATCGTCAACGGACACAATGTTCAATCTCTGGGCAGGAATGGCGTGGGAGTCGCACTTAGTGATACACCTGCGCCGTCGGTCCCAACTAGCCCTCGCATGTGAGTCACTCCGTCTCCATCTTTTTCTCTTTGGACTATTCGCCTCCCATACTGCTGGGAGGAGATATCTCGCATGTCGTTGGGCACAGTTAATTGTGTATGTTATTGACAATCGCAAAGGCCTGCGATGACCAAAAATGGCTCTGGCATTTCCACTCCTCGAATTCGTCCTACAACACTGGATATACCTGGATTGACAAAGTCCAAAGTCTCCCCCGATGGCCGAATTTCGCAACGCGATGTCGGGTCCAAACTTGTCATTATCATGGTGGGCTTGCCTGCCAGGGGCAAGAGCTATATCACGAAAAAGATGGCAAGGTACTTGAATTGGCTCCAGCATGATACCAGGATATTCAATGTTGGTGAACGTCGACGGATTGCCGCAAGTGGTGGACATCGGCAATCTTTGAGTCATCCACACGCACATTTTGCTGAAACCAATGGCATTTCGAGCATACCGGACAAACAGAAATTGGATCCTTCACAAATGGCCGCGAAAATCCTTATCAATGGTGAAGCTCAAGTTTACGCCGAAGATGGGCTCGCACCACTCCATCTACCTAGCCCTGCCCATCCGAACTACGACGACACTCAAGACCTCGCCATGGACGACGAAACCCATGCCCATCTTGAGGCAAAATTCCCGGAACTCGCCCGAGCGTCCACGCCAGACGACGAGCAAAGCACTGAGGCCATGGACCAGTCTGCCAGCTTTTTCGACCCCAAGAACAAGAAAGCTGCCCTGATTAGAGAACAATGCGCTATGGAGACGCTGGATGAGCTTCTTGACTACATCCTACTCGCTGGAGGTTCGGTTGGTATTTTCGATGCCACCAACAGTACACTGGCACGAAGAAAGCAGATAATGACTAAGATCAGAGAGCGAGCCGGACCAGAGCTGAACGTGCTATTTGTCGAGAGTGTCTGCCAAGATCAAAACTTGTTGGAGGCTAACATGCGCCTCAAACTCTCCGGCCCCGATTACGACGGCAAGGATCCTGTTGCAGCGTTGGAAGACTTCAAGAAGCGCGTGGCAATATATGAAAAGAATTATGTACCGTTGGGTGATTACGAGGAAGAGAACAACATGCCATATGTTAAGATGGTCGATGTTGGACGCAAAGTCATTTCTCATCAGATCAAAGGCTTCCTCTCCGCGCAGGCAGTATACTATTTGCTCAACTTCAACCTTACACCGAGGATGATTTGGGTCACGCGACACGGTGAATCGGTGGACAACGTCGCTGGTAAAATTGGCGGTGACTCCGATCTTTCAGACAACGGCCGACGATACGCTCAGGCAATGGCCAGGTTTATTGACCAGGAGCGCAAGATGTGGTCAATACATCAAGCAGATAAAGCCGCCAACACTCATTTCCCTCCCCACCCCGGCGACCACACTCCGCCTAACCCACATTACGGTGTAGAAGGCGACCATAATTTCTGCGTATGGACATCTATGCTGAAGCGAAGCATCCAATCGGCCGAATACTTCGACGAAGAAGATTATGAAACCAAGCAAATGCGAATGCTAGATGAGCTAAATGGCGGAATCATGGAAGGTATGACGTACGACGAGATCAAGATCCAGTTTGAGGAAGAATTCAATCGTCGCAAACAGGACAAGCTAGGGTATCGATACCCAGGGCCTGGCGGCGAGGGCTATCTTGATGTCATCAACCGCCTTCGACCTGTTATTGTCGAGCTTGAGCGGATGACTGATCACTGTCTTCTCATAACCCATCGGTCGGTTGCTCGCGTTCTACTCGCCTACTTTCAAGGCTTGAAACGTGAGGATGTTGCGGACCTGGACTGTCCTCTTGGTATGCTATACCAATTAGAACCCGTAAGTCTTATTAAGAGAGAAAAAAAAACATTTGGGTTTTTGGCAACTGATTCGTCCACAGAAACCCTACGGAGTCGAGTTCAAAGCATGGCGCTACAACTCTGACACGGATGATTTCGAATGGCTCCCTGATTACAAGCTTCGCCGTGCGAAGTACATTCACTAGATCACCTGTACTCTGGAGTACTCGTTTTGATTCTTCCAAGCACCTTTTTCGGAACCCCTGCGCTGGCACTCGAGATTCTATGGCTCACAATTTCGCTGATTGTTTTATTATGTCCGTCCCTTGAAATCTACGCTCCTTGGTCCCGGCTTTTGCATTCTTAGCTTTCATATTCGGTTCATCCATTATTCTGGAGCGGTTTTACGTCAAGTACCATTTCCCACATCATCCATAACGGTCATGGCTCTCTCTGGCTTAATGACCCTGCATTATTTGGCGTAGACAGTGGTTTTTGCTGGAATATATGTGCGAACCTCTTGTCGATCGGATGAGTTTCCATTGGAGACTCTCTGCTAGGGGCCTTCAACCTTCTTTGCACACGGTTTTATTGGCGTTTCTGTATTGCGGTGGGCGGTTGACTGGTTTCACACGGATGGTTAAGGGGATTACATGGCAAAGACCTTGGGTACGGCTGCGCCATTTCTGGCAGCTACTGGCGATGGGATTGCTCTCATGTATATTTTTGTTGTCAGACGGCCTCTTTGCGCTCACGAAGTGCTCTTCGAGACTAGGGCCTGCTGGTATTGCTGTTTCCTTTGCCATGACGGGCTGGTTCTCACCCTTAATCTATAATTCTCCACTCTCCTTAGGTACCTGTACCACGGAGATCTGCGTCTCCCTCTTCCTGTGGAGCTTGTTTTGGATTAGAGACGAGGTTAGATCCATAGATGGAAATGCAGATATGGTACGATAGGTGCAAATACCTGCTCACATCTGAATTTGTTGGGCTGGAAGGTTTTAGTGGATCCATGTGACAGCATTCGCGACCGAAAATTCTTTCCAGCTATAAACTTTCCCTGAACATCTAAAGCCACATCATAAAGATAGATAGGTAAGCTAACATAAAAATTAAGCGCCCAATTGAGCTATTGTTTGGGAGTGTAAAGGGCCTTATCGAAGTCTGCCCACAACGCCAATGGGCATCGAGTTAGCCACTGGAAAACCACACATGTAGGCAGAGCAATTCTGGTTCACTATACCATGGGGCTATTTTATTATGACACACTGACCTCCATTTTTTGGCTCGAAATTTGCGTCCATGTATTGACCCCTATCACCATGCTCTGGTTTTAGAGAGCTCATGGTATCTTTGATATCCGTACTCTATCTCAATTCAATATGATACCTACGGGTCCTTTGCAGACACCGAAGGTTCCAAAACTCTCTCTTTCTAGCCCTCAAAATTTCGGCCAACTGAACGATATCAGTAGAGTCGCCACAGCTGTAAACTCCTCGGAGGGATAACCCGATGATTGCGAAATGGACGAAAGGGCGAAAGCATAGGAGGGCCGGAGTGTGAGACAGTCTCCATTCGATGTCCCAAATGAAACATGTTTACTACTGTGAGGTGCATTTCCAACGTCTGGTTAAACTTGGGCTCATAGTTTCGCAAAGGCACAGTGTATGGCTCCAGTGCACTCCCCGAAGTGGATGTTCTCGTGAGCGGTGCTCTTAGGGGTCACCTAATACTCATCCATTCTCTCTAACAGAAGCATTGCTAACTCTAAACGGCACCCTCTCCGTGCGCGTAACGACCGACAAGTCCGACGACGACGGAGGAAAATACTCACTCGGCGCGAACCTGCAGCCTTCACCGCCGGGCTGTCGGTAGCTCTCGGGTACAGCGCTGGCGGTGCGTGGAACCAAGTCAAGGATCTCGGGGCCTGGCTGGCTTCGCTGTGCTGGCCGCTGGGGTAGAAGATGTTTTCGTGCCATAGTTATGCTCTTTAGGGTGTTTGG
>KV745134.1:0-39127 GCA_001692735.1 Lepidopterella palustris CBS 459.81 | reverse complement strand
AACCCCCCCAGGACGGCCAGGAAGGCCAGGAAGCAGCTCCGAGAGAAGAGCGATCGTGCCTGTTAGACCGTTTCTGCCTTGCGCAAGCCGCTATCCATCGGGTGCAGGTGCCGCGTCCAGATAAGGACGCACTATCACCTTTTTTGCCCGGAAACATCTTCGTTCCGGATGCCGAAGTTGTATCAGAGAGCTTACAAATGTTCGAGGGCCGGTGGGAAGATGAGCTAGCCGCCAGCGCGGAGGCGGGGAGAAGCGTGCTCGCCTATTGATCAAGCCCTCCTCCAAGCCTCTTTCCAGCCCTTTCCAGCCCGCAATGCCACCACCGCCAATTGACCCAGGTTTCTAAAAAGTCTAAAAGGTGTGAGAACAGTGGCAAAGCCATTCGTTAAACCCCTCATGCCACAATTTACCACCATCAAGCCCCCCAAATGCCTCTGGAGGCCTTCTAGAGCGTTGGAAGAAATTTCGAACAATTATCGAAACACATCGACCCGTGGGTGGCTGATGCTATGGCTCATCCAAGAAGGGCTGCAGAAGAATGCTAAAATCGCAGCCGAGTCTTGGTGCCAATCTGGGGTATTTCGTAATTCCATATTCCGGGCCGCTCGTTTGGACTTCATCGGATATCAGGTTCCTTCTTCAGGATCCAGAGGGCCAATAGTTTGCGGAATCTTCCACCAGGCATTCCCATTGTTGAGCCATGAATGAGGCGTGCTAGAGGGAAACGAAAGGAGGAAATGGAGGTGTGGATCTGGAAGTGTAAAATGGCCTACCACTTTGGGCCGCCGCTCCTTCGATCGGTGATACCGAACTTTCGCTAGCCGTCCTCAGCCATTCACTGCTCTATTCCAAGGATCTACAGAGGTGTTGACGCCGAATCGAACTGCGCTAGAACCTTAAGACACCCTTCTCGAAGACCGCACTGCATGTCGACTCCATGGACCGACAGAGACACAGAAACACAGGGACACAGAGACAGAGACTGCATGGAAGTGGCGATCTGCATTGCATCTCTGCGTTACTTTCTCAAAGCGAGCTGCTTATTTGGTAAGCTTTGATACCCTGGTGTTGGCCAGGTGCTTGCCCAAATGTTGCCATTGGCACATTTTGCGGCTTGAAACACGGGGTCGTATGCATCCCCGGTGCCATCCGTGCGAGATTGGCGGCCATGAGGACACCACATGGCAGCAAGATGAAACACGAATCGTACTGCCTGACAGAGATAAACTTTACCGGCCACGACCAGCACGACTCGTAATGGCAGATGCCGCAGTGTCGAAATTGAGTTTGCGTCTTCCCTCTGCATTATTTATCGCATGCTTTAATGCGGCCCGAGCACACTAGCAGCCAGGAGAGAGAGCGTCGTCATTGGATGTCATCATAATATTGCAAATACCCTACCGGTACATGTCTTGGAACTATCGCACCTGACGGTAAAGCCGTCAAGCTAGTGGTGATGCATGCAGATCAAAAGTGAAACTGTTGGAGGTAGTGCCCGATTTGACATCGCCAAGATGCCCACCAACACCACCGCCTTCCTGCACAGTAGCCACGAGAAACGGTTGGTTGTTGTGCGCGCCATGCAAAAGCGCCACACTCCTCTCCTAAATCTACTCCTTTTTTTTTTAAAAAATTTTTTTTTTTTAAAATGTAGTCGTCAAAGATTTCTCCAATAACCTTGGAACTCTTCCTGGGATATCGCGTTTGCCCGCCTTTGTAGTCAACGTAGGTGACTCCGAACCGTGTCTCATTGCCTTCAGCCCACTCGAAGTTGCTGTGACGATATTTGTTGGCCGCATTATATGCAGATCCGTCTATCGAGTAAATATCAAGCTAAGAAGGCTCAATGTAGCCGCCCAATCCGGGGTTCAAGGGACGGCGAAGACGAGAATCTCTACTCAGTCCATGATAGTCCAGACCATGTGACCCCTAACATCAATGCCGTCTTTGCTGTACGCATCCACCAGCGCGCTTATGTATCCTCTGAAGTATTCGCATCTAAAGTCTTCCTCCAGCGGCTGTTCAACGGAGGGGTCGATCTCCCCCTTCAAAGCTGGTTCCGTTTTCAGTAAAGTAGAACTCAGGGCCTCCATACCGATCACTGAGCCACTTCATGAGTTTCCTGAATCCGATGGGACGCGGCCTCAAACCACACAAACTGTGTCTCTGGACCGATGCTGTGTCCGGCTTTGTTCTCCATCAGGATCTCCAGGTTGCCGACGAAGTCATCAAGCTCAGCTTCTCCATCTTTGTGCTTGATATAGTTGGCGCAGTAACGGTTCATGCCATAGAGGTCGTTGCTTCCTATCACGAAAGCTGCCTCCTCCGTGGTGAACTCGGACAAACGCTTTCCGAGTTGCTTACGCATGCTGTCGGGGGTACTTGCCAAAGCAAATCGGATTCCCAAACCAAGAAATGGCAACTCTATTTTCTGATCGCAGGCTTCAACGTCAGCTTCCTCGTTCGCGTCCCAGGGTTCAGCCCTGTCAGCTTTTTCCTGTCAGTTGCGATAGAATTATGGTGCCGAATGCTTACCGTTCAGGGTGATGCCAATTTGACCCCCGTCTTTCTGCTCGAAGTCATCCCTATACGCCTTGACCGCTGTTCCATCAGCTACCAAGAGGCTATGACCCACGATCCAGGGTTCTGTGCCACTATCCCCCTCGTCGCATCTAGCCCGGTCACTAGTTTTCCCCGGAGCAAATAATCCGGTGCTATAGCCAAGGATTGAGCTGCACCAGGGATCGTTAAAGGTGATCCAGTATTTGACCCTCGGACCAATGGCATTGAAAACCACCCTTGCATAGTTCTCAGAGTCTGTAACGAACTCGACCTTGTTTTAGCATACCTCTATATCGCTTGTGGAGGTTATCGGGGAGATCCCAATGGAAGAGCGTAATCATCGGCTCAATGTGTGCAGCCCTGAGATCGTCTATAAACTTTACGTAGCGCAGTACGCCTTTCTCGTTTATAGGATCGCCCGACCACTGGGAGGGATAATACGCGACCACGAAAGCGAGAATCGATAGGCTCTCGCACCGCATTTCTTGAGCAGTGCAATGTCCTCGTGTGTCGGGTGGCAAGAGCCGCAGGTTACGTTCCCAGAACTGCCATCGGCGATGTTGCCAGGGATGCGGCAGAAAGTGTCCCGGATGGAATGCGCTCGTCCATCGTCATGCGGCGCACCTTCGATCTGGTAACTGGTGGCCTTGTTTCAGCAACTGCTCACTGTCGCAGTGGGATTATGAGACGTTCTTGAGATACCTTGGTGTTGTGAACCCCCACAAAGAGGTTGCTGGTAAAACTGCTTCAGGCTTGTGGAAAGCTGTGACGAAGCTATAGCCGACTATCGTATAGAGGCAATTAAAGTCAACTGGAGATCAACAAGGCAATCATGAGCAGCACAGAGTCAGACTCGGCGCCGTTTTCTCTTGTTGAAATACCTAGATCCTCTCGCTTCCCATCTAGGATTGCGGAGAGTGTCCGGCCTAAGCCGTCAAGACGCGTCCTTTTACGGCGATGTATGGATCTACCTTGACTTTTGATTTGCTTACCATGATGCAGTATAGCTACGATATAAGCGACACACGTCCAAGGACAATTAAAGGGCTAAATGTCGGCCTCTAATCGCAGAGGGGGCAAAGAGCAAGCGATGTCGCGGGACTAGGGATCATAGGCAGCACCTGATTGACTAGATGTTTTCGAATGTGTTCTACTAGGGCGTGGTTGGGGATGTTCAGGGCGGTCGATGGAACGACGGCCCGTCGCAGCAGGCTGCCACCTGCTGACCCTGATCATTTTGCTTGCTTTTTCCGAAGTTCAAGCGGTCGAAACAATTGGAGGGAATGGTGCACGTGGGGTAGTTGCCTTTGCTGCTTGAAAATGAGGGGAAGGAGAAGGCGAGACCTGCAAAGACTTTTGGCGGGAGAAAAATTGGCCTACAAGCAAGGTGGCCTGCTATCAGCTCTAAAGCAGGTTCTAGACGGCCTAAAGTGATGGTATAAACTATGTAAACTATATAAACTCCATCAACTACATCAACTACATCAACTACATCAACTATATAAACTACATCAACTACATCAACTATATAAACTACATCAACTACATAAACTACATAAACTACATAAACTACATAAACTACATAAACTACATAAACTACATAAACTACATAAGCTATATAAACTATATAAACTATATAAACTACAGAAACTACAGAAACTACGTAAGCTATATAAACTATATAAACTACAATTAAATTACGTAAGCTATATAAACTATATAAACTACATAAACTACAATTAAACTACACCAACCATATAAACTTTCTCGAAAGGGTGTTGAACTCTGGTAATTACATCCCCTGAGGTTATCGTGAGGCCATAAGGCCAACAACCCGCGGGAACGATCAAACGATCCGGAGTCGGCTTTCCGAGTCTGGCAGCACATCCGACTCGACCACTTTTCCTCGCCACCTTTCCTCACCACCATACCCCAGTGTACAGCTCTCTACCGCAATATAAAATGGCATGGGCGGAAAATTGCTTTGACAGAGCTCTAGGCTAGCAAGACTCATTGTCGTATCCATTAATTAGCAAAATCCAGCCCCGAGCTCCAGCATGAAGTCCGCCCTACGAAGCACTTGTCCCAAGCACCTCGTCTCGCAGATACGAACAGCTGCAACCCAGGCCCAGAAACGCGCAGGAGACATATCTGACGCCTTCGTGTCTCTCTCGGGCCAGCAATTCGTACCTCTAGCCCCCGAATATGCGCAGCTCAAAGGCCGCCTTATCAGCGGTCACGAAGCCGAGCTGCGAAATTCTTGGGATCGCTTGCTGAAGAGCTTGTGCGAGGAAATTCCGATCATTGTGGAGCAGGGATCGAAGGTAATACCAGAGATAGACTTCAAGGACATTGGCAATGCGTCAGAGACGTTCAAGCAAGAGCACAGGAGGCGCGGAGTGGCGGTTGTGAGAGGTGTGGTGCCGGAGAAGGAAGCGTTGCAATGGAAGGAAGACTTGAGAGAGTACATCAGAATGAACCCGCATACAAAAGGTATACTCTATCCAATTATATCCGCTCAAGCGCCTGTCACCATGACCTGCCAAATCCGTGTCTACACACTTCTCAAACGACATGCGACTTACAACATCATTAGCCTTCCCCCCCGAAAGACCCCAAGTCTACGAGCTCTACTGGTCTCCCACCCAACTCCGCGCCCGCGCGCATCCCAACCTCCTCCAAACCCACCGCTTCCTCATGTCCTTCTGGCACAGCAAAGATCCCTCCGCGGCAATATCTGCCCAACACCCAACCAGCTACGCCGATCGCCTGCGCATGCGCCTCCCCGGCGACGCCAAGTTCGCACTAGGCCCACACGTCGATGGAGGAAGCGTGGAGCGCTGGGACGAGAAAGGCTACGGCCTCGGCGGGATGTATAATTCCATCTGGAGGGGCAGGTGGGAGAGCTTCGATCCGTGGGAGTCCAGCTGCAGACTACCAGTCATATCGGACCTGCACAGCGGCGTCGGTGCCTGCAGCATGTTCCGCATGTACCAAGGCTGGCTCTCTCTATCCACAACGGGCCCCAACGAGGGGACTCTGCTCGTGAATCCGTTGCTGGCCAAGGCAACGGCATACTACCTGCTCCGCCCCTTCTTCTCCCCCCGGCGCGGCGTGTCCCAAGGTGCTCAAACAGCCAGCGAGACTGTGACCGCATCGTCGGAATTCTTGGCCGCTGACAACTGGACATTGGACCCTTCGCCGACTTCATGGCTACAGGGCGCGACTCCAGGGCACGGTCAGGAACTCTCCCCGCTCCTGCATCCGCATCTCGAGCTCAACCGCACAATGGTGCACGTTCCCACCGTCCACCCGGGCGACTATGTGGCCTGGCATTGCGATACTATCCACGCGGTTGACAAGACGCATGCGGGAAATTCCGATTCGAGCGTCTTGTATATCCCGGCGTGTCCGCTGACGGAGGAGAATGCAAAGTATCTAGTACGCCAACGGGACCAGTTCATCAAGGGCGAGCCGTCGCCGGACTTTGGAGGCGGAGAGGGGGAGAGCAGACACGTTGGACGGGTGACTGTGGAGGAGATGGAGGAGTTGGTGGGAGAGGAGGGCTGCAGGGCCATGGGGTTGAGAGAGTGGGATAGTGCTCAAGAAGGGCTCAGTCTTGGGGAGAAGGAGGTATTGGATCGGGCTAATAAAGTCCTTGGGTTTTATATGTGAGGGATTTGAAAATATACTGGTTGGATGCGGGGAAATATCAGCTTGTTTTGACATTTGCGAAGAAAATGGAGATCTAGGGTCGAATTCGGGAAAAAACAAGGGCGTATAAGGGATATAACTAGCTTTAACGATGGAAAAAGGTTAAACGGGACATCAGATCTGTGAGCATATGAATAAATTTAGTACCTTCTTCCAATTGAAATATATACTTTCAAAAAAAAAAAAAAATCCACCCATGCCTATCTACCTCTCTACCTGCTCCCCACCCTTCCCCCCAAAACCCACCTTGCTACCCTCCATACTCCCCAACCCACTCCCCAATTCCCCCCTCCCTCCCCCCTTTGGGACACCTCCCCATCCTCGCCATCTCCCTCAACCCCTTCAGCCTCCCCTCATCATCCCCCCACTCCAACTCCCCGCCCGCGAACCCACAAGCAATCTGATCCGTCTCCCCCGTCCGATCCCTCTGCGCGGCCGCCAACTCTCCCCCCGTCGTGCCCAACGCATACTCAATCATCCCCTTGACCCCCTCCCGATGATGCATCAACTCGGGAAAAACAACCCAGCACCTCACACGCCCCTTCTGACAGGCCTTCAACATGGCCTGGTCGAACGCGTCGAGCGCCCATTTCTCACAGCCTGGCCCGGCGACGGCGTCGGTGATTATTTTCGCGGCGGAGGCGCGGGTCACGCCGTAGGCCCAGCTGCCGTAGGTGACGCGCGAGGGATGTAGGACGCGGGTTGCCGGGGGGACACCGAGGGCGGTGAGGAGGGAGGCGACGGTGGGGTGCATGTTGTAGCGCGGCGGGAGGGTGGGGTCTGGGATCAGAGTGTAAGGCTGTGAGGTGAGGCTTGAGGGGGTTTGGACGCCGACGCCGACGGGCTGAGAGGGCCAGGACCAGCGGTCGAAGTGGCCGAGGTAGAGGATGTCCCAGGCGGAGGGGTCGCCGTAGTAGAAGCGGTCGGGGGTGGAAGGGGATGGGTGATGGTATGGGGGTGGGGAGGCGGTGGTGTTGGGTTTTGTGGCTGGGTTGGGCTCTCTGGGGGTAGAGAAGAAGGAGCGGATGCTAGCGGCGACGCGGGGGGCTTGGAGGCTGCGGAGGCGGATGTCCCAGTCCATGTCGTCTTCTATGATCAAGGCGGTTTCGAGGCCGGAGGTGAGGAACCTGGGTGGCGTTAATCACCTCCTCTGTTCTACTCTTTTACATATGGCATGAGAGCAGGAAATTGGAGAGGGAGAAAGAAACGCACCATTCCAGCACCCGCAAATGGCTCATCCACGCGAAAATCATACTCCGCGGGATCTGCGGAATATCTACACTCTTCTTCCGGAACTCGATCTCGTCTTTTTCGGTCCATCGGGGGAGTTCCGGTATAGTGATGTCCAGCTCTGTCACATTTGCTGCTTGGAGGAGATTGTAGCGACGAGTGGACTCGGGAGGGGATACAGCTAGGATGGCGCCGAAGCCCAGTGTGGAGTTTGCTGGTTCGAAGACGTGGTGTAACGGCAACGGTTCTGAAGAAGCGTATTGATTGTAATGAAACGTATTCGTTGTGCAACATGAATGAGAAAGAATGGTTATAAGAACTAGAGCTGTGATAAGACTGGCAAGAACGGAAGTGCGCAATCGGTTGCGAGATAATGGAGTAGTATAGGAATATACGGGATACACTTTGCTGAGATTTGGAGGATACATTTTAGCAAAATTGAGAATGGAAAATGCAACCTAAAGAAAGGACCCCTCTGCGATATATAACCTCGCTACATTGTGCCGCAATCGCGCAGTGTTTCGAAGCATGTTGGTTGGTGGCGCGGTTGTGTACTGAGCGCTTCGGGTACGCGCCCAGAGCCGCTCAAAGACGAAATAAAAATATGTGTACGATGAATAATATCACTGAAGGGAAGATTTTGTCCATAGTGACATGGCAAATTTGATCAGACCACTAGCTTTGGCATAGTCTTTTAGATATACTCATTGAGAGAATCACCGGATTAGTATTTTCTGCTTATAGACCATGCTGCCTTCTTACCTTTCATGCGCAAAACTTCTAGGTAGAACCGGCAAAAAAATTCCACTTATTGCTTTAGCACATCTAGTGCCAAAGCAACAGCTGCATATGCCGTGATAACTTCAACGATCCTTCTCCAAATCAGCGACCAGTCCGTTAAATGGCGAAATAATATAGTTGGACTTCCTTCTGAATGTTTTAATAGTGGTACGACTACTTATTTTGCATGTGTTGAACTGCCTGGTCTTCGTAGGCTCATAAGTTCAAAAGTCTTGTTCTGTTACGATGAGAGGAGAGGCTAAATATATATCAGTTAGTCACGTGTAGAATACCTAAGCAACTGTTGATTTGCGCTAGTTCAACAGCATGGATCGCCACAGCCTTCTGCTTTCCGGAAAGGCCTAAATATATTCAATACTCCAGGCCGCAGAGTCGGCAGCCAAGGCGGTGTCACTATTCTGACTGCCAGCTCGACGAAATTTTCGCAATATTCCATACTCTGTGCCGCATCTACTGCTTCAGCAAGCGGCGGTTCACCCCTCTCCCGTTGTTGACGGTCCCACACATCCACAGCCAAAATAAATAAATCGATATCTTCAATATCTGAGCCTGTGTATCATAGTTAATGACAGTGCTCTAATAGATTAAGTCTATGTAGGAACGTTGAAAAGAAGAGCGCCCGATTAAGGCAAAGAGCCCTAAGGCAGAGAGCCCTAAGGCAATACAGAGAGGGTCGATCAAAAGAGAGAGAGGCCGTCTGCCTAAGAAAGTATGCTCGAAAGTCTCGATATCGTGCAGGAAGGCTACCCAGTCTTTTTGAAAATATTCTTAGACGATTCGGGGCTAGGAGACGATTGAGGACGGAAAGATGATGGAGCATTTGGAGTGTAGAGCAGCCCATCCGGTCTTAGTAGTAACCAAAAGCCTTGAAAGATGATCAGGTTCTTTGGGTTATCCAAGGCATCTATTCTAAAGAAGAAGACAGGAGAGTGTTAATTTAATATGGTTTCCCACTGACAAAGCGAGATATAAAATGGTCAAACTGAAGACTTTGATGGAGTATAAACAATTGATGAGGACAAAATAAGCGAGTATGTAAATAAGTAAAAAGACGCACCTTCGCGAGCTATGTGAGCGTAGGGACATATTCACTCTTGACCGAGAAGTGACAAGCCTGAGAGCAGCCTGCATACAGAGGTTATTCACTAAATGGCTGTCTTCACAGCGTTCGCGAATTGCTCCGAAAAGCGTGTGTTGCTTAGCTGCTGCAGTGCTGTGACAGTTGAAAGAGAGAAATGAAGAAAAGTTATAAAGTTGAACAATTGCACCTGCTTGATTATTTTTAGATATTACCATTCATCTTTCAATCTCGGCGCCGTTGCCTTCGCGCCCATCAGTCGAGATAATACAACCGCATATCTCACATGAAACTCTGATGGAACTGATCTGTAATATTTGTCATGCAGTACTGTATCGCTAACTGATTCGTGAGAGTGCAGGAAAGTTGAAAAAAGGTAGATCTACGTCCTCTGAGTGATTTCGGAGTCTAAAGTTGGAGTACTAGAAAATCCGGCGATTATATCATCGTTGAGATTCTGATTCTCCAATATCCTTTGCCGTTCACATTTATTGTGCCGCAAGTACAGCACAAGGTGAATAGGCGTCAATCTGCTACTGCTGTCTGTGGCTGTGAGGGTATTGTGTTGATGTACGTGACAAGTACTATTCTCGTTGCTTTAAACTCACTCCGTCAATCACTGTCTGCAAGCACGGATTTCCCATGCGGATTGGCATGTTTCAGAGCATTATAATCACAGGAGAAGTTTGCCATTTAATGTACAAAAGATGCCAAACCACCGTTGAGGCACTGCATGCTCGTATTTGTCATTAACAGAGTCATGAAAGTGGTGAAAATTGGAAACGAGGTATTATTTCATCTTCCCCGAAATGCTACTCAATATATCTATGATAAGAACCAGTCTTCAACACCGTCACAGGTACGATCCATTTCCTGCACGAATTCGCCAATCCTCCCCAACATCCAACCCGACCGAATACGCTCTCTTTGGTTTGATGAACCCTCGTACCCAAGCCGGACCGTTCCCGAAATGAAGCACCTCCCCTGAGAATAAGAAAACTGCAAACAGCTCCTCCGTCTTCTACAAAGAGCCCGACAATGCTTGAAAGAGTACGGAGCATATTTCTCCTCCCTGAACAAATTGACCTTCTCTCGGTCTGTGAGAGCATCTAGCGTGCGCTTGCTGTACTCGTCTCCGGAAAGATTATCCCAGTTCGAGCGAGAGGCTGAGAGCTGGGGCTGGATATAGTACTTGAAAATGTCGCCGTATCGCAGCAGGGTGTTGTTCTGGGATTTTATCAGAATGCGGTCGTGAAATACACGGACGAGACTTCTCACCGTAAGGTACCACTTCTGTTCAAAGGCGGACAAATCTTCCACCTCCTGAGGGTGCACGTGATGATATGTGATGGCAGGGTGACACCAAGCAGTCCTGCCTCTCTTCGTAGTCTTCGGGTCCAGCGCTGCAGGTGCATCACCTTGGAGATGCGGAAATGCCACAAACAAAGGAACGCCTGCGTCATCCAAAGCCTTTCCAAGAACACAATCGCCCGCCCAATGCTCCGCAGTGAATTGGTCGTACTCCGCAAGCCGAGCCATGCGGTGTTCTGACACCTTTTGCATTGCCGGTTTTGAAAGAACAATACCCGCTCCCCCGTAGCCGAAAAGGATCTCATCAATGTACATGTGCTTGCCCATATAATATGGCTCGCTGGGATTGAACCGGGCAAGATACTCTAGGAGATTCGGCCATATAAGATACGTGTCTGGCTCGATGAACACGAACCATTTGGCTTCAGGTCGGTGTTGAAGCGCCTTGTCAATCATGGGCAGAAATTTCCACTTATCGAGCGCCCAGCCTGGATTCTTCAAGTTTCCAGTTCCGCCGGTTCCATCACCCATTTGAAGAGACTCCTGGGAATCAAGACCCTCCCTGCCGTGAATCTTAAGATGATTGTACAGGCGGAAATCCGGATGAGTTCTCTTTATTTCGTCGTCAACCTCGTCTAGCATGTCGTATACATGGTGGCCCTCGATCGTCTCTTCTAAATCGGAATACACGACATGGTGAGGCACACATCGAAGTGTTGTCCTGAAATGAGTCGGCACCTTTTTTAGGGCTTCGGTAGCTCCGGTCCTCAGCACGACCAGAATATCATCAGCTATTGCTGATTGCGGACAAGAGTTCTGACTACCATAGCGCATGATATCGCTGGAAGGATTGGGATGCGAGAAAGTCGGCCGTGTCCAAAAGATTTGAATTATGAATAGGCACGTAACGATTGATGCCCGAAATAAAATACGGTGTGAGGGGATGAGCCGCAGCAAAGAAGACATTGAGAAAAGGGAGCCAATCATGGTAAAGGCAGGGAAATATTCAATGGGAGACGTTTATTAGCAGACTTCATTCTAGAGAAACACATTCGCAAAGCGAAAACTGCATACCGCTGAACATGCAGAAGTGCGGGATGCGACGAAAATCGTGGTACATATGGCTTACGTAGTGCTCCAGGGTAACGAGTGGCTCTCTGCTTAATTGGTTAATCTGGCGGCGATATTCCTAACTTATATGCAGTTAATAAAGCGCTGTCCGTGCCGCACCCCTTAATTTGTGGTGATATACAGTTTGGCATATTTTTTTTGTGTGCTTTTCAGCTCGGAAACTTTGGACACCGTGCGTCGTTGATTGGATGGCGGCTGCCAAGAACAATTATGGAAATATTCGTTTCAAGCCCTAAAACCATGCTGATCTCGTTGTCTGTATTATCTATTTAAGGGTTTTTTTTCTTTCAGCCAACTACAATAAATATCCAGGTTGGAGAAATCATCGATAATAAGAATGAGGAACCCGGCTTTGCGGGCTGAAAATGATCACAGTTCTAAAACTAGGCTCCTTACCCTGGATATCTAAATCGGACAAGGGGAGATTCATGCTCCTTCTATCTTATCAAAGCCATCCAGAAGGTCACAGTGAAGAGCATTTGCCCGGTGTTCTATCTTGGCTAGATTTGCTCAAGTAACGTAACCGATACCGAGCTTGCGACCACAGTAGTGAATGAGATCTCAATCAATGGCCATAATATAACGAGGTAGGGCAACGATACAACGAAAATCTCCCCAACGGCATCAACTCATAAACAGCATGATCCATCATATCTCCAACCCCTCCAAGAGAAACCCCAAAAAAGCACGCTCATCATCTCCCTGGCGCCGCCAACCCCATATCCATCCCCACCGCCGCGCCCTTAATCATACCACCACTACCACTGTGAATAACTGGTCCAACGCCTGCCGCGGTCCCATCCGTAACAGCAGAGCGTACACGATTTTGGCGCTAGTAATTATGCTCCATGGATTAAGGTGTATGAGAGAGAGATGTATTAGTCGCACGGGGTTTTATGGCAGAGTTAGTAAGGGGGATGGAGGGGATAATGACACCGGGATGGGATTTGAAGGAAAGGATATGGCGTGGGGCTTACCGGAGATGGGAGTGAGTGGGACTGAGGGTGGAAGTGCGGCGTTGAGTGCGAATAAGGAGACGGGAGAAGCCGGTTAGGGGAGATGGGTGAGTGGAGGGTAGAAAATCGTATCGAAATCGCAAGACGGTAGGTTGGAGGAGAAATAGAATATCGCAGAGCAGATGCGATGCGTTCTTCTTACCAGGTGATTTATCAGACGGGGAGGCTAGAGAGGAAGGAACAAAGGCACGCAACTCCCTCAAGCAAGGGCGTCAGAAACGCGCCTCTACACGAGAAGAAAAGTACAAGGTCAGCACCACTTAAACTCGCGAGAATGGAGTTACAGTATCCTCGCACACAATTTTGAATTAGGAAAATTTAATTTGCCTGTCTGTAATGCTTGCCCTGCCTGCCAACCCGTGGCCCAATCCCGCCACCTATCATGCAATTCGCACCGCCAAAAAAACCAGAAAAAGGACCAAAACACACAGGGGATAAAGTCTATATACAAAGCAACGGAAAGGGTTGCCCTCCGTCGTAGTGTCGTATCCGCCCCAAGCGATCTCATTTCCGTCGGTCTGTCCCAGTACCTGACAAACATCAACTTGTTCCCAAAGATCTGGTAATTCCACCGTTGACCATACCCCCTCATCTCCGTTCTCCTCCCGAACAACACCTGAGCACCTCTATGCCTCCAGACCAACTCAACACAGCCGACCGAGACGGAATCCGTCTCCAGAGAAGTATCACAGACAAGCCAGCCCACCTTCCCGCAAGTAAAGAGACCTGTAGAGCAGGGTTGCTACTCCAGGGAAGTCAGTCTTCTCCAACGGTGGGGACAACCGACTGAAAGCGATTGAGTTCAAAGGAGGGGAAAGACCAAGGAAGAACCATGAAAACGAAGGCAAGGATAATAGAAGTAGCCGCAGGCGCCGCTGGTCCGAAAACGAAGCGTCGCGAGACTTAATCGTAGATGTGAACGCCGTGACTGGTGATGTAGTGATGGTCGGAAAATCGCGAGAAGTGGAAGCAAGCCTGACCAGGTGCTGGAAAACGCACTGAAAAAGAAAGCAGAGAAATAGGATCTGGGACATCCAAAACAAAAAAAAAAAAAAAAAACCAAACACATGTCTCGCCAAACGCCACGCATGCTTGCCGAACTCAACTCAAAGAACAATGAGAATACATTCTAGAAAGGAGGCAGGCAGGCAATGATGCAATTGATTCGTGTGAAAATTCGCAAGTCGCAAATGAACGGATCGATCTGAAAGTCGGCCTGACTGGAAGTGTCACTTCCGAAATCAATCCAGCCAAATTGAGAAATACAGAAGAAGTAGAGGCCGTAGCCTTCGATTAACAAGCTTTTATGACCCAGAGGTAGAAACAGAAACGCCAAGATGTGTGCAGACCGGTAGGGAGACATCGTGCAAAGGGGAAATAGGGTTAAACAAAACTCGAATTTAGATGAATAGGTGCAACTTCCGTTCATCCATGGATGCATGAACAACTCTCATTCCGGCCTGTTGTCGTTGTATGCCTTCGCAAATTCTTCGGCACTTTCAGCTTTACCGAATTGGAGGTGCCATTTATTAAACGCGCCATCCACAGCGACAGTAAATGTGACAGCCTTCTTGGTAGCGGTTGCGAGAAGCTTGGGTACAAGCCTGGTGTTTAGGACAATGCTCCCGCCTGGAGCCTTACGCATAACGACACGAACGACGCGGGTTGACTTATTCTTCAGTATTCGCACGGGGCCTGTGCCTTGGATTACCCAATTCTTGGTTTCTTTATCAAGCAAATTAGCTCTGCCCTTGCAGTCGAAGAGAACATCTTCATCTCGCTTTTCCTCCTCGGTCAGATCAGTGAGAAGAAGCTGGGTATCATTTGATGTGTTATCATCTTTATCTGTAGCTGATTCTTTACCACTTGTCTCGTCAGCCGAGAAGGGTGTTGTCGCGCGAGAGGTCAAGGGCGAGTTTAAGCCCGATGGCACAGCCGAGCTTGTTCCAGAAGCATTAAGGAAAGAGAAAGGAGGCCCATTAGTTGCGGGAGCTCCGCCGAATGACCAACCAACACTAGCCGATTTGTCGCTAGGAGAATTGGTGTTCGCAAATATCGAGGGACCCGAGCTGGCGTTTAAGCCCCCAAAGAGGTTCGAGGTAGGCTTCAAGTCACCGGCTCCTGGGGATGGACTGGCTGGTGTGACGTTGAATGAAGGGGCAGTGGTCGTGCTAGCTCCAAACTTGATTGGACTATCATGCTTGAATGTCTGATCTCCGGCAGTTTGGCCTCCAAAAAGTGTAGTATTCGGCTGGAAGAGGTTCTTTGATGAAGGCAGTGATTGGCCGAAGAGCGTAGCCTTCCTTGGGGGGGTTTCTGATATACCGTTCGATTGTTCTGTTGAAGAAGCAAGCTCCCTCTCGGGCTTGCCATCAGCACCCATTTTGATCCGGTCAAAAATGCTGGGACCTTTTGATGGAGTAACGATGCCGGAATCAGACGCTTGCTTCTCGATTTCAGCGCTACGGTCCTGGCGCTTCTTCCGCATTACTTCTTCTAATGTCTCGTCTTCGGTGCCAGATTCGCTTTGCGTGCGTTTTCCAGACTTCACAGGGCTGCCGGTCGTTGCAGCTAAATCTTTACCACCGTTTTGATCAACTTGATCCTCATCTGACACATCACTATTTTCATCCTGATCGTCCTTTCGATCAGCACCTGACTCCGTTTCGGATAAGTGGCCAAATATGTTAACAGAAGCACTAGATTTCTGCGGTGGGGTGTCAAAAACCGAGGCACCACCGGTAGTTGATGGCGTTGGGCTCCCAGTACGAGAGACGAATAGGCCATCGTTGGAAGATCCATTAGAGGTCTTCGTTGATCCCATGGAGATCTTGGCAAACGAAAAGACAGACCCAACTGACGACTTCGAGGTTGGTATAAACTGGAAGGATGGCGCCTTCTTGGCATCTTCAGCTTGCTTCGCACGCTCAGCCTTGTTTCTGGCTTCCCAATCATTCAAAGTCTCCTCCTCCGGATCGAAGTCCCCGGCTTTTTCAGCGAATTGGCCGAAGTAGTTGGGCTTTGACGCAGTTAAGTCGACTCCTGGTATCTTAAAGACTGCGGCCGTGGAAGATGTCTGGTTGGACTGTGTGTCTGTTGTCAAAGTAGAGGAGTAGGCCTGGGATGTGGCGGTGAGTTTGGATGCGGGTGGAGCTGTCGTCTTCGAGGCTGCAGACTCCTTTGGAAATACAGACGGGGTAAATTCCGAGAGACCAGGTGCTGGGATACTGCTGCTGCCATGAGTAGACTTGGCCAGTCCGATATCGGGGCCTGATGTACTAAAAGAGGCTATGTTCGTCGTAGACGGATTGGGTTGACTAGGCTGGTCTTGAGAGCCTGAGCTTGAAGTGGAAGTAGTCGTAGTATTACGAAAAGGAGTAAAAGCCTTAGTAAATGCTGAAGAAGGCTGATTTGCAGCATTCGACGGTGCCATTGGCTGGACTGGGCTGGTTTGATTGGCAGGACTGCCGATGACGGCGCCAAATACCATGGAAGTTTGAGAACCCTGTTGATTGCCCTTGGCCTTTTTTGCCGGAGTAATAGCAGACCCATTTTCAGTAACTGATTCCTCATCGGCCTTGCGCTTGTTCGGTCCAGTAGATAGTCCAGCGATGCCTCCATTTGCCTTTTCTTTCTCCCTCTTTAGAGCGTCCAATCCGGATTTGATCTTCCTATATTTCTTCACATGCCATAGATGAATATTACAACAATCAACAGTGGGAGGTGTATTTAGGAGCACATCGCGGGTGGCAGTATTGAGAGCATGCAGTCGCTCTGTCTCAATAAAGATCTTTTTATCAAATCCACTCAAATTATCAGGTGATGTGGTGCCAAGGTTCGGAGCAGAGTTACTCGACTGTGCTACAGATGTCATTGCCGTAGAGCCAAAGCCTGTACCAACTGGCTGAACTGCGGGTGCAGCTGAGGTAGAAGACGCCTCCTGAGTGAAAACGTTGCTGATAGACGGCGTGGAAGAGGACGATCGTCCAGTTGAAATCAAGTCGTTATTCGTGGATAGTGACGAGCCCGTGGATGGTTTAAGAGGAGCAAAAACATTCGCTTGGGGTGATTGTGTACCAACCGATGCTGTAGAGGAATCTGGTCTTGTGCCGGCTGTGAATGCGTCTGGTTGAGCTTGGGATGCAGTCAAGCCGTTGCTCTGAGTCGCAAATGATGTGGTTGGTTGAAGAGTTTGTGCGTCCTGATCTGCGGGCTTCCCATATGGTGAAGGCTGTGTGGTTGTAGACTTAAACGGAAAGGTATTAGCCGGTTTATTTCCAGCTTGTGTTGATGCTGGCTGGCCATTCGTCATGGTTGATGTTGGAGGGACGGAACCCCCGAAAATATTCTTGGGTTCCAGCTTCGCAGATGGCTGGTTTATAGAAGGAAACTGAAATATGGATTTGGGTGGCTGAGGTGTTTCGGCATTGCCCACAGCCGTCTCTTGAGGTGAAGAAACTTGAGGCTTGGGGTCCGCTGGTGTGATCCTACTAAACAAGCTTCCACCAGAACTTTGCGCACTAGGCTGAACGGTTGTAGTTCTTTGTTGAAAATCGGGGAATTGCGGCCGCGAACTCGCCGATGGCATGCTAAATAATCCACCGGACTGTGGCGCAACGGGCTGAGCGGCCGATGCTGTATTCTCAGAGGGCTTGCCAGGCGAGTTATCCGGAGATGTTTGCATTGCGTCGTCGGGAGGACTGATAAAAGTCTTCACAGGGCCTGAGGGGAATGGAGTAGTTGGATTGTTCTGACCGAGGAAACTGTATCCGCCGGCTGTATTCTGCGGGGTCGTGACAGCTGGTTGCGTCGTGTGTGTTACCGGGGGAGCCCATGAGGAGAATGCCCCTAGGCTGGGCTGTGTTGGCTTAGATGTTGCGGTTATAGTAATTCCGCTAAAGCCAGTCGTCGCAGTATTGTTTACAGTTGACCCAGCGTTTGATGTAGCAAATGGATTGTTTCCGCCAGATGAGAAGTCACTAAGGGAGAATAGCCCCTGTAGGGGCTGTGTTGGTTGAGATGTGGCGGTTATGTTCAGCCCAGTGAAGCCAGTCGTTGCAGTACCATTCACGGCCGACCCAGCGTTTGACATAGTGAATGGATTATTTCCGCCAGTTGAGAAGCCACCTGAGAAGTTGAAGTCCGATGAGGGAGGTTTGAAGCTGAACGACTGCGGGTTCGCGGTATTCCCACCGAAAGTTGGGAATGACGAGTTAGCGAATAGAGTGCTCGGGGTCGATGGTTGCGGAGTTGGAAAACTATTATTTGTCGCGCCAAATATTCCTGCACTCTGTTGTTGTGGCGGCTGTGGCTGCTGGAAGCCGAATGGGTTTGACAGCTGTGGGTCGACAGGCTGTTGCGGTGTGAATCCGAAGGAGGTCGTTTTTTGTTGTTGCTGGCCAAAGAGGTTGTTCTGCTGTGCAAAAGGCTGCTGCGGAAAAAGTTGCTGCGGAGTCTGCGGTTGCTACGAGGTCTTAGCTTGGTTATCCACCATACGCGCGATCTGGTAATTGAGGTTCTCGGCGTCTTTGAAGGACTTGCGCTTGGGGCGCTTGCTTTGGGTATTTGCGGGCATGACTTACCGAACCAGAAGGTCCCTTCCGGCCTTTGATGCTTTTCAGTCTGTTTGAGCGAAACATGTCAGATGGGGGTGTGTTTATATGTCGTGTAAAATGATGAAAGTGGTGTTGGGGTGGAAAGAAATTCACGACAGGAACTTGAAGCGGAGGCAGCGAGCTCATAAGCTGGCCCAGCAACTGATGGGCCATACTCTTACAGAAGTGAATGACGCAACAATGTCGCGAACAATTGTTACGGCGACATTGTTGTGGACCTTCACTCGCCGCGGCCTCATGGATCGGCGCGACAACTATAGCAAAATTCCACTCACTTTCTATTAGCCAGCTGAGCGGCCGTCGCCCTCTTCGGGACGTCATCCATGTTTACTCGTTCTGATCCGTCTCCTAAAAATCCTCCGTCTTTTGAGCCCTGGACTTGGGCACCACGTTTGGACATGCTATGAGTGTGCGGAGGGTCGGGTGAACGAGCTCGGAGGAGCTATCGAGAGACACTCAAGAGAAGACGGAGATCGAAATGGTGTCTGCAGAGGATTCCATGCGCGATGTGTCGAAGGAAAAATGAGTTGGGGGTTGAGGGTGCGATGTCGAGGGTGACGACGTCGAGGGTTCCCAAATGCCTCCGCGCGCTGACAACACGAGTGGCTGTCAGGCTGGGAATTCACGCGATTCCGGTTACACTATGGTGAAGAGCAGGCGATCGCGGACGCGTCGGCGTGGTGGGTGTATCGGATCGAAGGTGTTTTGGTGATGGAATCACTGGGGGCGGTTTCTTTCAACAATGAAAGTGTGGAGGGTTTTCCTGTCGTCGGAAAGCAGGGGCCTGTGCTGGCATCGAGCCAAGAAAACAACTTTTGCCCATCACGTCCCGCCAGTCAACGTCGTCAATGCCAAAACCCCTTTACCTCTGACACTTTACTCTATTCACCTTTTGATAATGTAGCCTATTCTAGTCACACGACACTAGTTAATCCGACCGATTTTCTTGTCATACGATATTCTTTGGAAAACGTCACATTCCATCGTCTGCCCGATTCGGCTCAGAATACTCTCTCAACTGTTTGATCTTCTTGCTGGGCACGGGCACACTTGTAGAAAGAAGTCTGCGCCTATAGTGCGGTCAATGAGCATAATCACTTGAAACTTCTCACTTCTTCTTCTTCTTTAAGCTGATGCTCTACTTTGTTCCTTCACAGCCGAGGAAATTGATGCATTGTCATTCATTAAAAATGGGTGCCTGTGGTGAAGATAAGACATATCTACTGTCACACTCTCCAAGCTTTATGCTCCGCATTTCTTTTTTTTAGCGTCTCCCCACAGATTGGCCTTGGATTCAAGACGACAAATTCGCAGGATTCCACGCCGACTCGAGATTGCGAGCGTCAATGGGTAAACCAAGAGCCTTGAGAGACAAAACGCCAAGAGCAGCCCAACCGTGACTACGCTTCTCGATCTACTTTCCAACAGCACTTATGATGACAAGCTATCGAGTGGTGCTGATATAATTTTTTCGTTATATCGATCACGAACGTATTTGGTGGAGTCGAAGTAATATTCGATACGCGCTTGCAATTATAGACCTTAGATTAGATTTGGGGAATGTAGGCGAAGGAGGTGACACTTCACTCGTTAATCGACGCATTCTGCTGCAGACTTTTCGGTGTTTTTCTATCGCTTGTTGTTTATTTGCTTTCGACTGATTGTGACGGGACTGAAAAAAGCTAGTTTCCGTCACCGCAGGAAGAGTGTCGAGCTCGGCGAATTCTCAAGTAATTCCTTCTCGAATTATATCATCTTGAAACAAATGATTTTCGTTCCCCTGATTTTTGTTGCAGAGGAATTGTAGATATACCAAATTTAATAACGGCCGGCAGGAGCTTGTAGCGGATTCTGACGCCAAGAATATCTCTTCAGAAAGGAAAGCCTGTACTTGGTGATGATGATTATGGTATTCGAGGCTTAGGATAAGTCTCTAAAGGAATTGAGGCCGAAATAAGTAATAGTGATATTTCATGCGCAAACTTGTAGTGCTGTCCCGATCTTGGTTCACACATCTTTCCCGGACCATGATCGCCAGTGCTGACCGAATGTTATGTCCAAATCACTAAATACGTTCGCTGAACGTTCCATTGGCTTGGTTGAAGCCAAAAGATTCACCGGAGACTTATACCTATATATTCAAAGATCATCAAGCTGTAATTATACAATTGTGGAAACCAGTCGCCCGTTTAAACCGCTTCAGCAGCTGCTTTCTTCCAAATTCCTACCAGCGGACCATCTTTACCATATACAGGATCGTACTGTGGAATCGGTACGCTGCAGGCATTGCGAGCTTTTTCGGCAGTTTCTCCCGCATCGGCCTTACAGAAGTTGTTGTCCCACTTCGGGCTTCCCTGAGACATCGGTGCCATGAGCGTTGAAATGAGAAATAGACAAATACACGACCTACCTCAGGATACAAACCAAGATATTCATACTCACCCTCTGAATCAACCGAGCAATGGCTTACGCCGGCCTACATTGGATCAGCCACACGCCCGCGAGAGCGGACTTGATTCTTAAAGCAAAATCAATCACGAACAGGCAGAACGATGATGTCCCCCACAGAAACATCAACCTCAACACCACCCTCTGTATCGTCTAGAGGGCCGCGGCCCAGCAACAGACGGCTAGACCCCTTGAAAACAGCGTAGCATTCGTGGGTCACAGAGTGGAAATGGTGGGTGCGATATGTCTTGAAAACGCCACCCTGCAACCAGAGGTTTTTCTCCAGCGCATCCCGCGTCGAAACCGCCGTGGGGTGGGCGGGGAGAACCTTGCGATATATCAAAACAGGTAGAACAGAGTTGGGAACGTGTGAGGTTGGGGAGAAGTAGTATACTTCCGGAGTGGGAGCCATGGCATTAGTGTTTTAGAAGTTGTTGCGCGGAGTTGAGAGAAGAATGGTGATAGGTAGCCATGCTGATTGCGTTGATGGAGTCGTGGCAAGTAAGCGGTATGAAGCGATAGACCATGGATGTATCGAGGTTGCATGCCGGACTAACGGCTCCTGGCAAAGGCTGGCTAGATGAATCTCTTGGTAGTTGAACACCTGGGCCTATCCTGGGAATATGTGGGTGAAGGAGGGGAAAGCCACCAACTGATGGACAGGCACTCAGCGCCTCAGATGCAGCATACGCAACATGTGAATCGAAAAGCAATCATCGCACTCGCCATTATCACGGATATAGTCTTGCAAGCGGACACAAGACAGCTTTCCGTCGCGCACACCGATACGACTTTCTGAGCGATGAGGGAGCTTTTGCCCGCTTTGGTGGATCCTCCGCAAGCATCGGTATGCACCGAAGTGTTCTAATCATCTGCAGTCCAGGCCATCGAGCCTTGCGATTGAATCCCAGGTTTTCCCTATCGTGTATCAGATGTGGTAGGTAGCTATCTATCTAGAATCATGACTTTTCCGCATTCATGGTAGAGCAGCAATTTGGATATCCGAGGGGGCCGGTGGTGACGGTTCGTTTCTTCGAGTTGTCCCACCTCATTTTTACAATTGCGAATGCCGCTCTGCGTCTGGATGCTGTGCCACCAGGGTTGCCGTGGTGGAGTGATTTGGCTCTCTGCAAACAGAGAACCATTTTTCGAAATACCATGGCTTCGGAGGCTAGAAGATCTGGCTTTATCCGTCCGTGAGCTGCTCGTTCGTCGTTCACCTGCACGACGAGACTTATCACGCCGCGTGGGGCTGACTTTATTACTCTCTCCTCACCTGTTCCAGCCTTTCCCCTCACTTGTTGGGCCCATCCTCCTTTTCCATAATCACTCGCCTGCCTGCCGCTACCTGAGCTGTGTCGACTTCGCCTCCGCAGTCGTCTTGACGAAGTCTTGACGTTGACCACTCGGCTCCTTGCTGCGCGACAGCCGTCCATCAGCCTTCGTCCACAGCCCAGCTGATCGCTCAAAGCCACGGCTTGCGACTGACGGCACCGAAGCCGCCTGCGGGCCGCACAAGAGAGGTCGCGACTGTCAAATACTCGTCACTGATCGCCATCCGATCCATCCGACATCATGCTGTGGGGATATTCGCTCGGCCCATAGTTACATCGCTATGGTTCACCAACATCGCTCCCACACGGCACCCGCGAAGCCTGCCAAACATGTGCAGTTGATATCGCCCTCCTCGAGTTTTACGAATATGAATGCGACAAAATCAAATGCATCTTCAGCTCATGGCAAGCTTCACAAGCGTGGAAATTCCGTTTCATCCATCTCCAGTCCTCTAAGCGCGTCGAGATCGAGTATGGACCAGTCGAACTACGCATTCAAACGCACCGATACTCCAAAGGTTACCTACGAAGAGCCTTGGAATGAACCTGCGCGTCCTACTCCGTCGGCATCCAACCCTCTTAAGATCAAGCCCTACCTACGAAAGTTCTCGGTCAAGGACAGCAACGCGCTCGATCTATCTCGACCCGCCGCGGAAAATGAAGGCTTAGCTGGTTTAGGCATACAGGAATATGATTTGAACTTGCGGTCGGTGTCGGATGTCAATTTCTCTCCAATAAATGGCCGTGGTAGGCATGGTCGGTCGACTAGCAACACTTCTCAGTTCTCGACCACATCGAGTCTTCAGAGGCCTACGGCTCCCTACATGCATCCTCTACGACAAACGCCTCGTCCTTACACTCCGCCAATATCAAAGTCCTCTCCCGCCTCGGTTCTCGGAAGTGATGCTGAAGAAGCGGATGACGTTCTGTCCGATGAGGAACTCAGATACAGGCAGCATTTGTTCGACCCAGCGCGACGCTCAGGATCGATCTCGTCTACCCTAGGAGTAGCACCGGCGCTTCATATACACACCTCTGGGTCTTCTACTAGGCTTGGAAGTTATTCGCAGACCAGCCTTCCGATTCCCTCCGCAGCCACGCGTTCGCGCGGTGACACGCTCAGATCTATTGATACCACAACCTCTCCCAGTTCGCGCACGTCCTTTGATAAAGCCCTGGGTTTCATACGTGGTGGCCGCGATTCCCCTGTTGATCCTGCCTCGAGAGCTGCCTCGATCCGCGCCGCCCGCCAAGCGTACCAAGAGAAAGAAGCGGCCAAGGAACGCAAAGCAGAGGAAGACGCGATGAAAAAGGCAGATCGGGATAGTCGGAAGAAATCGAAGCAGGAAGAGCGGCAAAGGCGGAAGTCTGATGCTGCGGAAAAGCGTACGAGGAGCATCTCCAATGAAAAGGTAGCAACACCGGTTGCTGGGAAAGAGTACTCCAACTACACTCCCGCGCACAGCCGCTCGCTGCCAGCACGTGTCGCGACTGTCGAACACGACAAGGAGGTGCGGGCAGCTCCAAAAGTCACTACTCGTCGCGCTGCGAAGGGTCGATGGCTGGCTTTCGTGACTTGGTTTAGGACGAGGCTGCTGAGGCTTAGCAAGTCGCTGCATTTATCTTCCTGAGCTCCCTGGTCATCCTGAAATGGATACCGTACTTGTTCTTCACTCCTCATGGATGGCTCTTCTGCCACGCGGCACCACATCCTTATCACCACAACCTGCCGTATTCCATGACGATGATATCCATCGCTTGGTGCGGCCCTCTCCAAACCTTTATTCTTATTCATTGTTTGCATAAGCCCGTTTGATCCGCTTCGTTCTTGGTTGGGTATATTGCATCTTGCATTCGTTCCCTCCATATCGCTGCTCCTCTGGTTTCTGGGATGGGTTTTACTTTTCAGCGTGGCGTTTAGTTGTGATTATGGCTTTTATGACGCAATGGCCTTCGTTTCTCTCGCGCTGCATATTCAGCATTTGGTTAGGGCATTGGTGGACTTGTTATATTTTCGGGCGAATCAAGACCCTGGGTTTACTGGCAGCGGTCGAGCTGCCCTTTGGTGTTTTATGGGAATCGGCGCAGTCATTACAAGAAGCACTGGGTGCTGGACTGGGCTGGCTCTTTGTTGTTTGGGAATCTATCTTTTTATCTATGGGGTTTGGGTAGTACTGGATCTCCACTTTGCAAACAAGGTATACGGGAGAGATATCACTTTTATAGCGCGCAGTAGCTGTCTTTCAATTTGACGTGCCGTTTCGATGTTATCATCGTATTCGCAACATGAGTGACTCACTATTGTGAACATTCCCCTCACACTGCCATCATCCGATGCTTATGGCGAGCACAGGCTCCGATATGACAACATCTTGATCCGCGATTCCGCAGAACCTCCGAAGGAGCATCATTGCCAAGGACTTTCATACATCAACAAATCTTCGTCAACTCCCGGCTTCTACCTCCAACTCTAAACTTGCCATGCCCTCAGTTCGTATTTAGCCACAATGTCACAAACGACCTTCTCGCGACCTCAATTACTTTTCCGCTGCACGCGGAAAGCTTCAACGCCAGCGCGTTGCATCGCACAGCGAGTACCTCGAAGGCAGCGACGGAGCTATACTACCGGTGAAGAAGAGGGAAGGTCATTCAAGGGACAGCTTTATGAGAGCACTTCACAGAGATTGCAGCGGGAGAGGGCGCAGCAAGCAAAGTTTGCGAAACAGAGACAATTAGGGTCTGGAGGGAAGAGTGCTAGCGTTTTGTTCAGTACGGTCTCTTGCCTGTTGTTAAAACTCCATTTATATTTCGTAACGATGAAGCAATTCTTGTAATATATACTAATTTCCAACAGTTGTCGTCTTCTCAGCAGCCGTTGGTTATTATGCCGGCACCCTCAAACCTCCCAAACCTATCACAACTTCAACAACCCCCCTCGCCGCAACCATACCTCCCAAACACAATACAGCTCCAGGAAATCTACAAGCAGCATGGACAGACTTCCGCAGCATCGTAGGCGCGGACAATATATCAACAGAACAAAGTGAATTGGAAAGCCACTCTGGCTCATCCTGGTCCTCTCACCAATCCTCCCCCAGTGATGTACCTTTTGCAATCCTCAAACCCGCATCTACGGAGCAAGTGAGCCAAATAATGAAAATATGCCATGAGCGCCGCATCCCGGTGACGGCCTACTCTGGAGGTACATCGCTAGAAGGCCATTTCGCCGCAACGCGCGGCGGAATATGCATCGATTTCTCACGTATGGATAATATACTATCCCTACATAAAGACGACTTGGACGTGATCGTCCAACCTGCCGTCGGCTGGGAACGTCTTAATGAAGAACTTGCGAAATCCAACCTCTTTTTCCCACCGGACCCAGGCCCCGGCGCTATGATCGGCGGCATGGTGGGGACGGGCTGTTCAGGCACAAACGCTTACCGCTACGGCACGATGAAAGACTGGGTTCTCTCTCTCACCGTTGTCCTTGCTGACGGCACTATAATCAAGACACGACAGCGGCCACGCAAGAGCAGCGCAGGTTACGACCTGACGAGAATGTTCATCGGCAGCGAAGGCACCCTCGGCCTAGTTACTGAGGCTACACTCAAAGTCACCGTCAGACCACAACACACCTCTGTCGCCGTCTCAGCATTCAAAACCGTTCGCGAAGCCGCCGATTGTGTCTTTCGCGTTGTCGGCGCTGGCGTCCCCATCGCCGCCATCGAGATTCTAGATGACGTGCAAATGCAATGCATCAACGACGCCGGCATGACCTCGAAGCGCTGGACCGAAGCCCCCACCCTATTTTTCAAATTCGCAGGCACCCCCTCCGCCGTCAAAGAACAGATTGCGCAGGTACAGAAACTGGCCCGCGCGTCAGGGTCGAAGAGCTTCGAGTTTGCGAAGACGGAGGAGGAGAGGGAGGAGCTGTGGAGCGCAAGGAAGGAGGCGTTGTGGAGCGTTATAGCGAAGCAAAGGGATGAGGGGGATAGGGTCTGGACGACGGATGTGGCGGTGCCGATTTCGAGGTTGGCGGATCTGGTTGAGGTTACGAAGGAGGATATTAGGAGGAGCGGGCTTGTGGGGAGTATTGTGGGACATGTGGGGGATGGGAATTTTCATTGTAAGTGGACAGCGAGTGCGCTAACTCTTCGTCATCATTCCGCTCCAAGTCCGACTCGATGGAGTGGCTATGGTGGTTTTGGACTAATCCGGAAATTAGCTATCATACTTTACAACGAAAAAGAGCACAAAATCGCCGAAGACCTTGTCCACCGTATGGTCAAGCGCGCCATCGAGATGGAGGGCACCGCAACGGGTGAACATGGTATCGGACTTGTGAAAAGGGATTATCTACCCCATGAGCTTGGAGTGGAGACGGTGGACGCGATGCGGAAGTTGAAATTGGCGTTTGATCCGCTTTGCTTGCTAAATTGCGATAAGATTGTTAGAGTGCAGAGGCCAGAGGCTGGGGAGGTGCAGGACTGGTGAGATGGGATGGGGAGGAGGTTGCGCATGAGGTGGCTGTGTAAAATGTATTTTTGGGTGGAGGTGGGAGGGAGAGGGGGTTGGGGTATTCATTAAATCATATTTTTAAAGTCTTTGGGCACAGGACTTTCAATGTTAAGGTCAGAAAAGAGCGAAAATTAGGATAGGATATTACAAGAAGCCATCCAACACCCCAATCTACGTCTTCTGTAATCTACAGGAAACGAACAAAAAACCTAGCCAATGCAGTAAGTTCTAAAGGGATAGAAATTTGGTTCAAAATCTTCCATGAATCCAGCCTTTTTAAGAACGTACCCTAGAAACGAGTAGAATCCGGACCGCGAAAATAGAGGGAAGTTATTTAGCATTTAAATCTTCGTCTTCAATAATCTACGGGAAACGAACAAACACTTACGCAATGCGTTGATTTCTTGGAGGGAAAGCGAGGGGTGATAGTGTATGCCCAAGTCTAGCTCTCTTTATAGTTCTCCCTCCACGCGTGTCGGCTTTAGGAAGGGTCTAATGAGAGGGAGACTATTAAGGCTTGTTAGGGAAAAGGCGAAATGGTTTCTCTGCGGTTAGGCTCTACGGGCTTCGGAGGGTTATTGAAGACCCGTTTGGGACTTAAAACCGAACATCCCTTTCGACGGTACTAAGTATGTGCGAATTCCGTCATCTCTAGGGTTGGGAAGGTCCCCTTGGGCTTGAGCAGTGGGAAACGGCCTTTCCACCAGCTTCATCCCGCCTCCGTTTTCGACAACTTCAATTGGCAAAATCTTATCGACACAGCTCCACCCACTAACCTCATCCCCCCCCCTTTTCTCAAACCCCCTTCTCACACCCAACTCCTACATCCACATACCTCTCCGTCCCCTGGCCCACCCACCCCACCATCCGATCCATCCTTTCCATTCCATTCCCATAATCCTGCCATGCCTCCATCACCACCTGCCTAGTAAAAAATCTAGGACCCACCTAGGGATACCAGGTAAACGGCCCAAACTTGGCAGCCCTACTGTCCCTACCTCCTCTGCGCGTACCACCCCGCCGCTTCAATCCTCACCTAGCGGACCGATCACCCGCATCATCTGCCGTGGGTATGTCAACAATGTTGGAGTAAGTTTAGGATGTGTCGCGTGGGGAAGGGCGGGTGGAGGGATGTGGGAGTGGTGAAGGCGTAGGTTGCGTGTAGGTAAAGGGAGAGGTTGGTGATGCGTGAGTGGAGCGTGCATGTGAGTGTTAGTGGCCGGTCTGAGAATGTGTGGGCTATCAGAGTGCCGGAGCAGGCAAGGTTGGAGAGGCAGAGGCTGGATGGGATGTTGCGGAGGTGTCTGTCTGATGTGATTTGGACGATGTAGTTGTGGAGGTAGTAGGTGCTTGTGGGCTCGGGTTCTCTGATGGGATTAGGGATTTTGGAAAGGCGTTTGCGGAGTCTCTGGGCAGGTTTGGAGTGGGAGGAGGGGTGATAGTGGTGCAGGATGTTGCAGATGCTGCAAAACCAGAATTTCGGCTAGGAAGGCGAGTTTTGCTTCGCGGTTAGAGGAGTGTTTTAGTTCAGCCCAGGAGGAAGTGCCGTGGGCTCGACGGAGAGATTGATCTATAAAGGCTAGAGAGGCGCGGCAACTGAGTACCAGATCTTGCGTGATTGCAGTATGATTTCAGTTGGTAGAGGTTCCAGTCGACTTGGTGATGTGCTGGATCCGGTCATCCTTGGTCGCTGATAGGGTCTGGAATTTGGAGTTTGTCTCTTTGGATGCAGAACGCGACAGTATGTGCAATAGAAGAAGCCGGGAAGGTGTTTTACGAGGGTTCGCAACATTCCCACCGTTCCTCAACGTGAGAAGACTCTTTTAGGACAAGCCGTGGCTCTGAGCCAACTGCAAAAAAGAGATAATGAGAAATGAGAGATAGAGTAATAACTGAAGTGACCGGAAGAAATCCAAAGAATGGCATCCAGTTCTCTGATAACAGTTGTTTCATCTAACTCCTAGCACCTTTTTGTCAACGTTAGAAATGCCATCAGCGAGAGGTTCAGCATGGAACTGGCATGCTTCTAACTGGGAGGAGAAGGCGAGATGATGGGGGACTGGAAATGAATGGCATAGTTCCTGGGACTAAATCTGTTTTCCTTCGGCTTCCCTAACATGCACATAATTGACGTGTTAATCTAGTGGCTCTGTAGTTATATTATTTTCGAGTCCTTAATGGATTTCTCGCGCATTGAGAGGAGTGACGAAGCATGATACTGAGGATGCTTCGAAGGAATCAGCGGAAGCAAATTACTGCCAAGTCACTTTGATTTGGAGAATTTGTAGCTACGCTACCTCTTCGTTCTCCCAGGGGTTCCCTTTCGTAACTTCGGCCATCCCTTCAACCTTGATCAAATTTCTTTCTAGAGACGCCATACTCTCTCTCGATGATGAAACACTCTGTTAATGTTATCCAAGATTCATACCAAATGAAGTGTTTCGAACACACCATTATAATGTCGTATTCTCAAAAGCTGAACCTGAAAGCTTTTCCACCCTTCTAACTGCACAGATGCGTCTTTAGCACCTTGGCCATGCGTAAAACCCTCCCCATCAGACATCGTACGCATTTGTTTCGAAATAGAAGCGGATGGGCAATCATGAGGTGGTACACAACCAGGAATGTACTTCTGGCCAACTTCGTCGCAATATCTACACGCAATTTCGGAACAATTCCATCATTCCGATCTCACTACAAGCTCTCCGTTAACAATAATAGGAATGGCTGTCCAACGCGCGATATAACATACACACAAGCACCGTGCTTCTCCAACCCTAACTGTCATCAACCTCCAGACGCCAAAAAATGCAATTAATACAATAACAGGCCTAGAGGCATGCCGAGAGGATATTTTTACATACAAAATTTTTCTTACGGAAACGATATCGGACTAATGTCCCACACCCCCAGCCGCCCAATTCAGAAATTCCGGATCATTTTGCTGCGGAAAGACACCCCTATCGCCCTGTTGTTGCTGCTGCTGTTGCTGTCCTTCAGCCTGCACCTGGCCTACTGCCTGCGCTTGCTCCTGCCGCCTCCTCTCTTCAGCCTGTCTCTGCCTCTGCGCACGATAATACACCAAAAATGCCAACGCAGCAGTAAGCGAGAGAATGATGAGGCTCTCGAGGATATCGTAGTCGATTTCTTCGGCATAATAGTCATCGTCTCTGCCAGGGATGTGGCCGTCGTGACCAGTCTCATAGTCATCTTGTTCAAGATTCTCCCACGCTGCGGCGTCAGCCTCAAGGAAGGCGTTTATCCATTCGGCAAAGGACCACTCCTTTTTGAGAGCTACAGTTGAATAGTCAGTATATTTTTTGGGCTTAGTATTTAGGGTGGGTAGGAGATGAACTTACTGGGTTCATCTTGAATGGAATTGACACGGCCGTGGGTGACGGTGTTCCACCAGCTCCGCAGCCTGAGCTTATAGAGTGATAGAAGCACGGGAAGATAAGCCTCTCGAGGATTTGTTTCTAAAGCTTGATCGTAGAATCGTTTTGCGAGGTGGAAATCTTGCTCGATACCTATTCCGTTCTCGTGCATCCAGCCTAGATTCCACATCGCTTGTGCACTTTGCAGTGTTTCCGCTGCCGCCATGTAACATGCCGCAGCCTTCTCTTGGTCAGGAGGTGTGCCTAATCCTTCAAGATAATAGTCTCCCATCTTGACCATCGAGTCGATATTCGACTGCTTTGCGGACCGGGCCCAGTATATGAGAGCAAGCCCAGCATCTCCGACTAGAGAGGCTTTCTGCTTGGCAAATGGAATGAACGAGCTGAGTGTGAACCTTGGTTTGGCTTGGTCGAGGAGATATGCAACATTTGCCTGTCCGTACTCGAAACCCTGTTCAGCGGCCATCATGAAGTCAACGAGTGCGGTCTCTAAATCGCCATCCTCATAGGCTTCGTTGGCCTCTTGGAAAGATGAAAGAATGGTTTCCGCTTTCTCCGCCACTATCTTGTAATACGCTGAGGCGACACCGCAGGACTTGTCGCGTCCAACACCTTGGTCACTGAGCTCGGCCAGATAATAGAATGCTTCAATGTGACCGTTTCGAGCTGCGAGCTCAAAATACCGTATAGCAGTCGGGACGTCGCCTTGGTCAAGGAACAGAGATCCTAGCCTTACTTGGGCGACAGCCAGGTCTTGGTCTGCCGCAGCGCCAAAGTAGTCGGCAGCTTTAACAGGGTCCTTGGAAACTCCCAACCCATAAAGGTACATTAGGCCCATCGAGTACTGAGATAGAGCATCCCCATTCGCGATTCCACGTTTGAACCAGGTGTAGGCGATTGCAAAACTCTGGTCCATTCCCTCGCCACGAAGAAACATGCGGCCCAGGTAGCCAGCTGCTTTGGATGCCAGTTTTTCCGTACCATGGGGTACGTCGGATTTGGTTTTGCCATCCTTACTCCAATACATCCGCGCTAGCTCCAGGAAACGCCTTTTCGCAGAAACCAGATCTCGTTTAAAGGTTCTGGAGCCATCGTAGTGTAATTTTGCGAGGTTGTAGGTAGCTTTTGGGTCGCCTTTTCTTGCCATCAAATCAAGATATTCAAGAACATCGTCAAACGATGCGTGAACATCTGAATTAGGACCTCCCTGTTTAGCGTTGGGTCCAGAGCTGCTCCAACTGGCTCCCTCACCGTACACACCTCCTACATCATCGGCAATCCTGTACGAATCCTTGATCATTGAGTATCCACCAGGAGGACCTGACCTCATGTATTGAATAGCTTTGTCCGCAACTTTCTTGTAGTGATATACAGCTTCCTCACAATTTCTTGGTGTTGCAATTCCACTATGGTGTCGATACGCGATAGTCATCTCCGACCGAATGTCTCCAGCCTCAGCCGCCAATGTATGATATAACATCGCTTTAGCCTGATCCTGCTTCACAGCACCTCCAATGCCAGTCGCATACATGAAGCCAACCATGTTCTGAGCCGAGGCATTTCCGTTTAAAGTAGCTAGTTCATGGTACCTCCGAAACGCTTCAGAGTAATTCCTTGGATGGGTAAAGTTACCATAGAAGTTCAGTTCCGCGAGCATAAATATCGCGTCTGGATTTTTTTCCGCCGCCGCGTCTTCCAACAGTGCAACGGCCTCAGCCAGCGGCTGACTGAGTTTCTTCAATTGTGGTTTCGATGTAACGAGATCATTTTTCGGAGGCCCGTTCATGAAGAGGATGAAGAACAACTCTTTGGCGTAATATGCAGTTGTCCCAAGAACTCCGCTAGGCTTGCTGAATCGCGAAAGGCGGCTGGAGGAAGGTCGTATCTTTCGAAGGATTGCGGTCGCATCGTGAACAGCGGAGGCGGCTGCAAAGAATTTTAGCGATTTGACTGATAGATGATATAGAGCAGCATGCAGACCTTTACCACCATCGTTGTCCCGAATGCTCCCCCAGCTATCTTCTGATACTGGGTGGGTTTTTAGAGGTTGTTGTTTCCCATCAGCTCTCAATCGATGGTCGTGTGCCCTATGTTGGGCAGATGCTATGGAAATAAAGACGCAAAAGATAACTGTTCCAGCGATTCATGTTAGAAGGTATCTATAACTTAAGGTGCAGAGATAAATACCGGAAAAGAGCGGCACGAGCCGCCGTAACTGGAGTTTCATAACGGTTTAAGCTCGACTTTACAGCCAGTCGAAGAAGCGGGGATCATTTCGACATTTACTGGGAAATCGACATGAAGGCGGCCTCCCTAAGGAGAGTCGGCGTGGAAGAAACTTGAACAATAACCGAAGCGTGTCTGGGTGAATGGATTGCGGTGAAATTGAAGCCACTTGTTTGTTCTCACTGCAAGTGCCAAGAACCCGCATGCCCCCTGCGCGTCATCTCAATGCTCTGGAGAAGTCGCGATTTTATACCTCAAACAACCCATAGGTACCTGGGAAAACGCCTAAACATTCCACTTGGTTAGCAAAACAACGTGTATCCTGGATATTCCTAAGAAGAATACCAGACAGTCATTCAAAAACACAAATCCGAATATTCAATTACAATAGAGCCGAGCTTGATCTCTGCCAAAGGATTCGGACCAAGACTCGTCCGGCTCAGACCGATTTCTAAGCACAGCAACGACAACTCCAACATAGAGCTTATGGAACCATCATATTCCTTCTATTCATCCCCAAGAAGCTTTCCAACTACTTCTGAGGACTGTACAGCTTCTTATCGTCGGGAAACAACGTCTCATACCTAAATTATGACAGAAGCCGCCGCTTCCGCTACGGAGCAATCACCTCTCATACTTCCAAATTCGGCATCTTCGACTCCAAGCATATCATCGATATCTAAATCATCTAGGACTCTTGCAGATTCGGAATTGAATCGACAAGATGAACCCGCTCAAAAAATTTCGGCCTTACGGGGCGCTTTGGTGGTAACATCAATTGGACTTTTAATTTTTCTTCAAGGTAACGTGGATTATTCGAAATTTTCTTCTGTATATTTTTGTGCCTTTCAAAACTTCACAAATCACGTTGCTTTGCTTCAATTACCTCGTTCTACATTATTAGCCTCATGATCCTATTTACAGTCACTCGCTGACGACTATGCCAGCCACCAACATCTCAATTCTCACCACAACGCAATCAGCAATCGCAGCAGACCTCAATGCCTTCGAGAAAGTCAGCTGGCTCACATCTTCCTATTTAATTGCTGTATCTAGCATTTCACCATTATCAGGTCGACTGTGTCAACTCTTTTCACCCCGACTCTGCATGTTTGTGTCAACAATTATTGTCTGCATTGGATCCGCCATTACATCATTATCCTCGTCCTTTGAAGTATTCGTTCTAGGCCGCGCTGTTACTGGCGCTGGTGCTGCAGGAATTTTAATTGTGGCGACGATTATTGCTATACAAATGGCTGGCGCCAAGAATAGGGGACTGTATATTGGCCTTATTAATTCTGGAATGACAGTTGGCGTGTCTTTGGGGGCTGTCATTGCTGGAGCAGTAGAACCAAAGTTTGGCTGGGTAAGTTTCAATTATTCCAACACATAGTTTCTATATGATGATGAGAGTCATTTTTTGACTGTCCATGCCTTATTCCTTTCTGTACTATCAATGTCATTGGCTTCCTGAACGATGTTCTCTAACCATAAACGCAGAAAATCCTCTTCGGAATCCAATCGCCCATAAGCCTAGGAGCGGGCCTCTGTCTTCTCTTTGGACTCCCCGCAAAATACATCGCAAGCCGCGGCGACTTCGCAGGCCTGCCTCTCCGCCAAAAGCTCGCTCGAGTCGATTACTTTGGCGCCATCTCTCTCGTAAGCCTCCCTTTTTCTAGCCCTCCCTCTCACAGGCTTGCTAAATTCCGTCTTCAGACAACAACGATACTCCTTTTCCTCCTCGGTCTCTCTGGTCCACGCATTCTTCCAACTCCGATAATTCTCTCCCTTCTTCTCTTCCCCCTCTTCGTCATAAATGAATCCCGCTTTGCCACCGACCCCATCATTCCGATCGCCGTCCTCCGCTCCCGTGGTACGTTGCTCACGTGCCTAGGTACAGTTGGCTTCATGATGGCGCGCTGGAGTGTCCTTTTTTTTACGCCCGTTTATGCTCTCGCCATCCGCAATTGGTCTCCCGCAGTGGCGGGCTCGATCCTCATCCCCACAAATGCGGGCTTTGCGCTTGGTGGCTTGCTTGCGGGCCTCTTCCATATTCGACGTACAGGGAGCTTTTACGTCCCCAGCCTTGTGTCGATGGGACTGTTCCCGGTCACATTGCTCGCACTGGCGTTGACGAGTGTACCAAGTACACCGGCCACTGCGTATGTGGTCTTGGTGTTCTTGAACGGCTTGTTTACTGGTGCTGCACTGAACTATACACTCGTGCATGCACTGCATTTAACTCCAGCCTCCGTCCACCCCATCGTTCTCGCCCTCATCGCTACATTCCGCGGCTTCGCCGGCAGTTTCGGATCTGCAATAGGAGGCGGCTTCTTCATGCGAATATTGTATAAAGCACTTGTTGAGGGTTTCCAAAATGCGGGGTTGAAGCACAAGCAGGGTTTGGTGAGGAAATTGATGGGCAGTCCGGCTCTCGTGAGGGGCTTGGATAGCACAGATAGAGAAGTTGCCGTCAGCGCCTATGAGATTGGCATTCGGGCGTTGTTTTTGGCCGGCATGGGATTGTCGGTAGTTATGGTGCTAATACAAGCGGGGACCGGGTGGAGAGGTCCCGGAGAGGATAAGGAAAATGGAGCAGGAGTTGTGGAGGGAGAAGGAGTGGGTGAGGGAGAGGTTGGTGGGGAGCAGAGTTTGATTGGGGGTTCGTAAGGGTGTATATATGTGTAGAAAAACGACTGTGCGATATACTTGGAGATAATGAAACAAATTATGATCATTTCTGAGGTGTCGTCGTTCGATAGCTGCTCTTTAGGTTGATATCTATCACTTCAATCTAATTGAAATTAAGCGGCTTGAAGTCTCTAAATAACCCATCTCGTAGGAAATCCAAACGCAAAATGTGAGACCGCATGTCATGGACGTATTGTCCACTTTAACGCTCATACGAACCTTGAATGGCCCAAACTACAAATTCCAATCATGCCGGGCCGAGCTCAAAAGAAGCAACAACAAAATGTTTGTTCCCCACGAAGACGTCTGCTTCCCTACACGAACATCCACGGGATAATGAGTAACAGAAATTTAATGACATTAATCCAAAGCATATGTCGTAAATGGTTCTTTACTCTCTGAGAACAAGCATCGAACAAGCATCGAACAAGCCGACAGTTGAGCGCGGCGGTGTTGGCAGATTTCTCCCATCTCCATCTCTCGCAACCGAACGCCCTGCAACCAAAGCAATTCATCGATAGGACCTCTAATGCTAACGTTATAGTCTACTATAACTATGCCGCTATTCACGTTTGTGCATTCAGACACAATGGAAATACCACTCAAATACGTTCCGGCGCTGTCGATGAAGGCTATCAAGAGTTGTATCGAGATAACGTGTATAACAGGACCTTCCGTTCGGGACTAGCTTCAACATGATCAAGAACCTCCATAATGGGAGGGAAATGGTTATTATCCTTCTCTAGTTACATTATTTAGCCTCAAGACAAATCATGATGCCTAGGACGGTGGCAACAAAAAGAGGGGAACTCCGTCTATCTTGTCTCGAAACTAATATTCATAGTGAGCATACAAACACCTAGAGTCGAACTATTCGAACGCATTCCCCTATTCCCGCGCAAGAACTCCTCTCTCGTGAGATCCGAGAGCACGCAGCACCTGTATCCGATCACCCTTCGTCCTCCTCAACCGATGCAATCCTTCGAACTTCCAACGTCATAGTAGTTTTACCGTATAACATGGAATATAATGGACTCTACCCTACTAATATGGAAAGGGAAGCGCAGTGTGGCCACAACCTACAAAATAATACCCTCAGCCAATAAGAATGCCAACACGATCTGATCATAATGGAGGATCTAGTCGAATACCGAGAGCAGGGAAAGAACAAAGTCAAAAAGGTCGAGGGCATTGATGGTGCTGATAACGATAGGAGCAGCTGGAACTGGAGGGGATGCGGTATCGTCAAGGTCCCAAGATTGCGAGGGAGATTCTAGATTGGGGCGATGTCGCCGAGGGAGGAGAGGCCGACGGAGATATTGAGGACGTGGAACGAGTCGAGACGTTTTTGTTCAAGACAGTATTCATATTCATGGGAATGAGCCTATATTTCATGAGCCCGGACGGCATGCCGCTGCAATTGGTGAGGAGAACTGGGGAGTAGCTTTCGGAGATGCATGGTGGGCGAATTAGGGCGTTGGCTGGCGAGATGCATCCTGTGATGACAGACGATACCAGGCCTGGAGTGCAGATGTGTGGGAGGGCTGATCGTGTATCTGCTGAGTTTTAAATCACCATCTCTTCCCTTCACTGATAATGATATCCATCTGGCGAGGTTACTAATCTTCCAATTTAGTAAACCGGGTGGGCTCCGAGGCAAAACATTCACATAGTTTTGGCCCATGAAGACGTGAGGTCATTTCTCTGTGTTTATGAAGGCTTTTGTTTTTATTTTGCGCGTGGTTGCAGGTGAATTTCGGCCCACCGCGTTTTCCCTCGTTTGCTTCCCTCTTCTGCTCTCCTCCATCTTCCTCACACCACCTCCTCTGCCACAACTTCATTTCTCTCTACGCATCAACTCCAGTAGGGCTTCAACTCACTCCCAAGGTAAGTTCCAAGGTTGCCTTTCAAACGCGCAAATCCCTCCCTGTCAAGTGTTACTACGTCCCCTGGACGTATTTTCATGTCACGGTTCACGTGAGCTTCCTCTCTCCCTCTTACACTCAACTGCTTGAATACCACTGGCACTTCTTCCAACAAGGTTCGTACTCGCCTAAGGTATTCAACTACCTGTCTGTGCTTGCGGGAAATTTCCGTACGTTCATTCGCCCTGTGCGTGAAAGTGAAGACGACAAGGGAACTTATCTCCTCTCACCTCGACTTGACTGACCACCTTGCGCATTTAGTACTATCCTACATAATCGCCTGAATCCGCTCACCGACCATTTCTAGCAGCATCTGAATCGAAGAGTCCCCTCGCACGCAGACACCATGGGGCGTCCGTACATGGCGACGGCCACCGTGGCCAATCCTTATCCTGTCCATAAGGTCATCCAGCCCACCTTCACCTTGTGCGAAACCTGTAAGCGTACTCTCAAGACCAAGGATTGGAGCTCCCACAAGGCAGGCAAGAAACACGTTGATGCGGAGCGTCTCGCCAAAGAGAAGGCGAAGGCCGACAGCTGGGGTGCCGATGCAACCGGTAGCTTTGACGCTGATATCGCAAACACCTACAAGAACTCGAGCGGCAGCGGCTGCCGCAACTGCGGCCAGGACGGCCACTTCGCCAAAGACTGTACCACTCCGAAGAAATCTAACGGGGCCTGCCGCAAATGTGGAGAAGAGGGCCATTTTGCCAAAGACTGCATGCAAGCTGGCAACTCAGGCGGTAGCGGCGGCGGTGGCGGTGGGTGTTACAACTGTGGTGAAGAAGGCCACATGTCTCGCGATTGCCCAACCAAGATGAGCGGTGGCAGTGGCGGTGGCGGCGGCGCTGGGTGCTACAATTGCAACGAAACTGGCCACATATCTCGTGACTGTCCTTTGAAGAATAGCGGTGGTGGTGGACGTCGAGGCGGAATCCGCAAATGCCACAACTGCCTTCAAGAAGGCCACATTTCTCGCGATTGTCAAGAACCGAAGGTCATCCGATGCAACAACTGCGATGAGGAGGGGCACATGTCCAGAGGCTGCCCCAAGCCGACAGATTGGAGCAGGGTCACTTGCAAGAACTGTGGACAGAGTAAGTCCATACAGTTCCATTCGTTCGATTTCATATGAACATGCTTCAACTCCCTTGAAACGATGGTCAACAGGATCCATGCTAATGTATTTACAGAGGGCCACACAGTCAAGCGCTGTAAAGAAGAGATCAAGGAACAAGATGGCGGTGCCTATGGTGGAGGATTTGGCGATGCTAGCACTGCCGCCGTTGGAGGGTGGGATGCTGTCGACAACAGCCCCCCTGAAATTATCGGCGGATGGGATTCTGCTGATACTGCTGTCGATGCTAGCTGGTAGGTGACACTGCGATGAGTTGAACGGCGCTATTGCTCCACTGATATGTGCCGGCAGAGCATTTTCAAGGTTGAATACAGGAACTCAGTGCAGGTGGACGTGAACAACATAAATGGGTGATGATGTGATACGATGGGTTGAAAGGTATTGCAGACTCATAAGGGGAAAGGAAGCGCAACGAGCTTTGTAACTGTTGTACATAGCACAATTACGCTTTCCTAATATACTACGAGACCGGTCTATGAATCTGCTCATTGTTGGTCTCCTTATATACAGGGAAGGCCTGGTCGACACAAATTAAGGCCAGCCACTTCCCTTTCCCCCATCCGCACCTTTGCAGCAAAGATCTAAATTCTGCGTATCTCCGTCTCTTTGCGTACTTGCGTACGACAACGAACCTAAACTCCTTTTTTTCCCATATCAATCACCACTCACTGCTCACACATTCGTCCCATAGGCATGTTCCCATGTATCCAAACGCCCAAATCCATACATTTTTATCAGTCGGCAGCTCTATCGGTCCTCGTGGACAGTCCAACTCTTTCTAACCCAACCAAGGTATAATGCTGCACTACTGTACTACTGTCTCTTTCTCATAGCAACAAAAGCTGCCGCACTCAGCAAGATATCTCAGGTACAATCGCTGCCTCTAGTCACATCCATCCATTCAGTTACCACACCACACTCGCAACATGCACCAAGTCCATAACCCGTAACCACCGCCCGTCTCCCCAACCAAGCTCAAAATAAGCAATAC
>KV745133.1:0-39445 GCA_001692735.1 Lepidopterella palustris CBS 459.81 | reverse complement strand
CGCCTTCCCCCCCCCCTTCCCCCCACTTGTCCGCAACCCCTGGTATCCCTGCAGGAGAGTGGCGGTGCCGGAAAGCAGCGGGGCGTTTCAAAACCGGCCAAGCCACCGAACGCCGCTGCTAGTTTTTGTTTATGCTTAAGTTATTTTGGTGGTCGAAATCAGCCCTTGCGCGAAAGATGCGGACGGGTGGGGTGGTTGGGGTGGTTGGAAATAGCAGGATGGAAATAGCAGGCGGCGTTTATGCGATTAGCTGGTGGGCTGGCGGGAGGTCGTGGTAGTGAGAGGGGGGGGGAGTTGTGGGTTTTGGTGGAGTTGGTGGGCAAGGTTCAAGGAGGATGAGGATGAGGCGGCGGGTGAGCGAGGGAGGGAAGGAATGGCGGCGAGGGGATGGAGGAATGAAGGATGAAGGTGAGGGTAAGATTGGGGCCGGGTAGGGTTTGTGGGAGAGATGCGGTGGGTTTTGGGAGAGGGCGAGACGTTGTCAGCATCATATTCATTCGATATCCCAATTGGTACCAGTACGAGACAAATGGGTCCGATAACCCCCCAGCGGCGACGGAAAGCAGCCAAGTCGTGGAGAAATTCTCAGACGCGATCGCAGTGCCGAACATGAACATTCTGCGACGGGTCTGACCTGTCTTGTCTCTACATCCCTCTCTCACGAGCCTGACAGTCGCCTGAAGAGGTTCAGCCTCCCCCTTGTACTTTCGAGGTCGACGTCTGTACTGGATTTATGGAACAGACGGTTGAGATTGTCGGCTGGGCGATAGACCTTGCGCGTCTGTCCCCTGAGAGCCAGCCTCCCCCGCACGTCTCCATTGGAAATGGTCCTGGTTGATATCGGCAGCAACGAATTCTAGTAAGCAATCAAGGTAAGCTGGGTCGCTTCCAGTAGGCCGCTTGTACGAGATCGGACCGACAACAGATGCCCACGACCAAGAAGGAAGCTTGATACTCTCTAACCGCCGAGGAAGCGTGCCTTTGTCCCAATCAGAACTCCACAAGTGATCTTGCCCGAGCTGCTTCCTCTATAACCCAGCTAGGAATGTGTCCTTCATTATATTGACCATGCACTTCAAACCCTTCGCGCTCCACGCTCCGTCATTTATGCTTACGTTATTTTTGCAGAATTAGCCTCCTGGCAAGCGCCACGGTAGTTGGAACTGCATTGCAGCGTCACACCAAGTGATCGGCTAGTCTGAAATTGGGGGAGGGTATGTGGAAGTGTTGGATTGGGGTTATTGTTGTATGTCGTACACCGTGAGCAGGGTGTGAAGCATGAACGGAGGGCACGGACGGACACCGAGTGATGCTATTGATATCTGCAGCATGGTGTTCGACGCGAAGCGGATTACTATTGATATTCATTGTGTTTTGTTTGACGGTACGAGGGCACCGTGGATATTTATAGCGTTGTGGATGGCGCACTAAGAGATGCTATTGATATATGCGGCGCCCATCTGATAGTTTGAGGCGAGAAAAGGCCTTAGGGTGCCCAGGTGAGGCGTGGAAGGCGAGAGGATTGCGGCGGGAGGGGAGGCAGTGGAAGGATCGAAAAGAGGTGGGGTATGACGAAGAGAGGTCGTGCGATCAAGATGTAGATCTATGAGCTGAAGTAGTATGTAGTAACAGGTTGTCAGATATCTATGCGAAAGTTCGCAAAGAGCTTTTACACACTGAAAAGTTGCGAGGCGAAAACTTTGCGACGCTTCCTCTGTATGGTGTCTGGAGAGACGTTGATGTCCACACCACACTGATCATTGTTGTGCTTGTGTTTATTCTCCTCGGACAAAGGACGAGCGAGCTGTGTTTGGAGCTGGAAATAGCTTTAGAAAAACCTCGAGTCATAAATGAGAATAAGTGTAGGCGCGAAGAAAATTGCTGCCTGATGACTAGCCTAATCCCCACAACCAGAGGCGTGGCTGTAAGGGATGAGAGACAGGTCAACGATTCAACGGAGCTCGGTCTAGTCGACAAAGGTGAAAGACGACCGTTTGAGGGTGATGGGAGTAGGAATAGCTTAGAGGCTATGATCGGATCAGAGGAAGGGCGCCTACGAGAAAGATTAAGAGGAGCGAATAATAAATGAGATGGATCAAGGGAGCCGAGCCGCAAAGAAACCGGGTTACTTGCGGTCAGCAAGTGGCGTCACTGAAGGAACAAATAACGAATAGGAAAAGGTGTTGCAACTTCCAAGATCAGTTCAGGCCAGTGCAGGCCAGTGCAGGTCACTGGCTGTGCCGTATTGCTGCAGTGTCCGGCAGTGCTGCCCAGTCCCATTCATCCACGCCGCTGCAGGTAGCCGATAGACGCAACTTCGGTGCTATTGGGGCGAAGACGATGAAGGATCTTGCGGGGAGGAGGGGCACTCGCAAAATTCTGCCTGCTCAGATAATAAGCCGGGGATGCGTGAATAGAGTACGTACAGGACTGCGGGGATCTGCAATTTTGATTTGTCCAATCTTATGCTTGCCAACATCTTCAGATGGGGAGTGCATATGTTCCGCCATTTCCTTTAGTGGAGTAGAGCTTCCTTTCGTGGAGATGGTCCCTAGTCTTTGCAATATGGAAATATTGAAGGAGTACGAACGCAAAGTTGGCTGTGAGCCGCATTTCGCGCTCTTTTTTTTTTTTTTTTTTTTTTTTTTTTTTTTGGCAGATTTCTATTCGATAAAGGCATAGCCTGAGAGCCTGGGATCTCTCATGGTGGGGCAGGCGGGGCTTTTCAGGGAGCGTGGGCAGTCAGGCTGCTTCATATGTGGTGGAGATCTGGAGTGCAGGCGTAATCGTCGCAGGGCTTCGGTCTCGCTCTGCCATGACATGGGGCGTAAAAAGCTTCCACAAAGCGACCAAAGAATACCAGCGGTGTATCTTGAATCTTCCTAATCGCCGATGGCCGGCGAGCTGAAATACCCGAGGATACGATATATTGCGGCGAAGCCCATCTGATTGGAGATTCCAGTAGCCCAAATCGCTTGGAAACAGGCTTTGTCGAAGGATCGAGTAAACTATGCCAGTTGGATGTCAGTGTCTGAATGGCGGGGAGTTGCGCACAGTGGCAAACTGCAAAATACAAGCTAGCTGTCGATATCGAGGTTGAAGTGGTATGGAAACATTTCACAGGCATGAATAAGACATAGAAAATTTAGAATGCTTTTTGCTTCTGCTCAGCTCGCAGATTAACACCCTGAACGCCGACATAAGGCGTAATGTTACGCAGTGCGATAGCTGAATGCGAAAAAGAAAACCATCCCACCAAAGTGAGAAGCCTAGATATATACAGAAACGAGAGCGAACCTTACTTGAAAATGAATAGAGAAGAGCGCAAGAGTGCACGGGTATAATAATACAGAAAGTCTAACGAAGGAATGCAATCTGACCTATATCTACACTGAGGGCTCTCTCAGAAGGCCTGAGAAGGGGCTATACCTCCTCATAATTTGATCTAACTCTGGACCACCACCTGTGGGCTCCAAGGGTTGTAGGTTTTCCACGGAAAGTGTTCCAAGCGGTGGAGAATGCACATCTTCCATGAAAGGTGTAAAGTATTCATAGCGAACGGCATTGGGGGTGGTTCTATCGCGGTATATTTCGCGTCTATGCCGAACTCATCCGGTGAGTTCTTCGGAAAATGTGGTTGCTTACTTTTCAAGGAATGTGTAGGAACGGCAGGAAAGGAGGCGCTTCCACGGGACTCATGGTATAAGTCGTGTATGACGATGTGGGGTGTTCGTAAGTAGTGTAGGGAGTCGGTCCGGGGTCGATTTCTTGCCATTTACGGGCGCATTGACGGGCTGACCACTTTTCAGAGGCACCGTATTCCACCATCTACAAAGGTCAGCGATTGAAAACTAAAGCCAGATTGGTGTACATGCCTTTTGACTGATAATCTCGAACTTGCTCTGTATCCAGTAGTCGTGAGCTTGACGCAGAGCTTTGACATCCGCTTCACTCCACACTCGCATTCGCTCTCTCAATCTTTTCAGGCGCATTTGCAATGCAGGAATCTGATATGTCTTCCCAAGTTCCGTTTGAAATTTGCTTGCGATGTCCTTCCAAGGCATATTTTCCTCGTCTTTCAGCTGGATCAGTAACCGGTCTTCTTCTCCAAGATCCATGGATATTGTCGCGGTCGACTCAGATCTTTTCCTCCTCTTCGAGGCGTCCGGCGAATCGTCCTCGTCGTGAGAACGTTTTTGCTGGCTCAGTTTTTGCACTCCGACAGGATGGGGCGCGATCGGAGCATACATTCGTCGTGGCTGTGGGGCTGCGATATCGGCCACTGGTGTCATGGGCTCACTGAACTTTGAAGTCTGAGGTTGGTCATGTTGGTAGGAAGACCTCGAGTAATATGCCTCACTCGCATTAGCAGTGGATATTCCCAGAGGATTAATCGTCCACGAATAGTCGATGGGTCCGCCCGGTGGATTAGTCGGACTGAAAGTGCTGGGGCTGCTGCGGGGTCTTCCTGGTACTACATGATCCATATGAACAAAGCCGTAGAGGGAAGACTCATTTGTGCGCGCATTCGAGAATGGCGCTTCAGAAACCCGAGGGTAGTCTTGTTGTGACATATGGGACATCTTTGAGAATTCTGTAGGGGGAGAAAAGCCTTGCAAAGAAGAAGCCCTTGCTGGATATGGAATCGCAATGTCGGCTTGTTTAGGAAATTCGGTGGGCGGCGAAAACGATGCCATGGAAGATGTATGTGGTGTTACGTAGGGTTGGTCATATCCAAATGGGCCGTATCCAGTCCTCTTCAAAAAATTTGTCAGTAATATCCCAGCATGTAGAGGTTGTGATGCTGACCTCGTTCTGGCAGTCCGGGGCGGGGACGCTCGAACCATACCAGCCGGAGCTTGGCAGGCCATGGGAAATGCCCTGAGCTGGAAGAGAGGCCTCGGTGATGACGGGCATGTACGGAGGCAAAGTTTCTGAAGACATCTCAATAGGAGATGGAGGAAAGGTATTGGTGAAGCTGTACGGCTGAAAGCAAGAAGGCCACTGCTGTTGGCTTGGTGGGGGCATAGCACTTTCAAGTAGCGCAGGCATGAGTGCTCAACACTCAGTGTAGGTCAATAATAACTGTGCATAACAAGGCTGAAAGGGACCGCAGTAGATGACTGGAGTTGGGCGCAGTGCTACGAAACAAAAACGACGCAGGCTTAGACGTTGAAGAGCTGGCGGATCCCACAATATTTATGATGGCGATGCCTCTGGCAAGCCTCAATGGCGTTAGTGCGAGAACTCTATCGCTGCCCCGGTTAACAGATTTAGAAAGAAAATGCTGGCCCGTTTGGCATGCAAGTTAGCGCCAGCCTGAGAGCACTTCTTCCTCCAAGAGTCCGGGATGGCTTAAGCCTCGTCGCTCTCTGAGGTCATGGCCGGACCAATCATGCCCCTCCAAGCCTGCCAGGAACGCGTTCTTGGGAGCTTCCCTGAAGATAGAATTTTGTTGTTGAAGGATAACATCGAAGGTGCAGGCTCAGGCAGTAACACTTTCAATGTGTATAGAGTTCCGTCCGTATCTTTGAGAACATGCTCCAACCACGCGGCCTACACCCTTCTGGTTGCCTTCAATTCCCATCTCTTTCACCTGAAAAGGGTCTTTGCTGCAGCGTGATTGTGACGAACGCTTGCCCGTGCCCTGGTGTGGGTCTTCTACAGCCCTTGGAGCAGGGGTTTGATCCTTCGAGAAGAGCTCAGGGGACTCCCTTGTATGCAGGACGCCTTCTTGAAGTCTTGCATGCGGCGCACAGAATTAGCCGTGATTCGCGTACGGTTGAGGAGGGCTGATAATTTTCCAGTCGGAGTGTGGCCTGGGAGTGCTCGGGGCGGAGAATTTCGAATTGTCACCTCCGTGATTGGCTGCAGGAGAGGTGACAAGAGGTGGGCGCGTAAATGCAGCAAAATAACCCCAAGACGGCCGGTCCTCTCTGAAAAGCATGGGCAAAGTAATGGCGCCTAATAGAGCCGCTCTGGTCAATTAATAGCAGTTAATTCACCTAAAATAGAACAAATCACACCTAATTTCCTGCATCGGGCGATTCGCCCTGATAGGCAAATAATGTGAAGGAATCGACCCACGCCGCTCTACCTTGCTCTCCCTCCTACCCCCCTCCGCAAAAGCTGGTCCCGTCGCTCTTTTCTTAGTGGCTGATAGGGCTTGGGGCGGGTACAGTTGTACATTTGTACTTTGTACAGTGATCCATGCTCTGCGTACTATCTGGAAGAGTGTAGCGGTCTATTGTCCTTTGCATGGGCAACCGCCCCGTTGCAATTGAGTGGTATCATCTCTGATGATAATCGTGTTCAGAATGCTAGCGCCCACAATACCCATGCTTGGAAGATGGTTGAGCATTTGATGGAGAACCACTGAGGTCTAATCGTCCCCGCAATACGACGCAATTCTCACAAGCACCTTCCATTTCAAGTATCCACACCATTTGATGAGCCAAATCGACGCCTATGGTGCACGGTATATCTAATCGGCTGCACTGTTGCTGTGGTTCTTGTTCTGATTTGAGATGATAGGTATCTCGCACATGGTTAGAGTGCTTCGAAAGCCAGCCCTCATCAAAAGGAACATGAGGTACTCGGAAGAACAGCGGCACGCACCGAAATGCATCACCAGGTCGGAAACTGCACCTCTCAGCTCCGTGAGCAAATATAGCCATTTTCGCCAATTATCACCGCAAATTAGACGAAAGCGGCTATATTTCTCTCTGGCTCTGTACGCAAATAAAACCTGATTTGGAGGGTGGGCGCTTCGAGCGCAGAGGCGAAGGATCCTGAACGGGTCCTCGAAGGATGAAAGTACCACGGAGGGCCAGGGCGCCATCCCGTCGGCATCCGCAAACATGCAGCTGCCAGATCGCCGTTGCACGAGTTGGTACTACCATCCAGAAGGCTCTCCCATGCGGTGGTGTAGGTACCCTGACTCCAGGAGGCCCTGCCCTTATGTCCTTGATGCTAGGAGTCGTCTCGAAGGATGGTCCATATCGCATAGCTAGCTGTTTTGCTAACCTAGTATATAAATTGTGCGGCAATAATTGGAATAAAGTGTTTCGAAATACATTCTTCCTGCATGAAATTAGCACTGGCCAACGAGTCATATGAGGGATTTGCCATGGTCTTGGACGATAGTACCTTTGACATCCAAGCTGATGCCACCCTGGGACTTTTGAGAAGTGCCGCATGCCATTTGCAGGCATCCTGGCTCGTGGGCTTGAATCAACTTGACTGTCAGCTCAGGCCGCAAAAAAGCTGGGGTTTAGATTTGGGGTTGAAACTTAACCGAAGAAATGCCTCCAAGGCTTCAACGCGTAGTGACAAATTCCTCTCGCAAGCTTAAACATTTCATCTCCACCCACACTCACCTACCACTCTGTGACAAATACAACAAGTTTCTCAAATACCTCCCACATCTTCGATTCTCCACGCCTTCGCATCATCCCTCTCGATATCTTGGCGCGTCCGCTGTCCAAGAGCTGAGATTGCGTGTGGCCACCTGCAGCCCGGTCCTCGCAGCATCGCTCGCTTCACCCCGAGTACACGCTTCGAAATCAGGCTGCCTTGCGGTCCCGACACTTGTTCTTTGAATTGGCTAAACGTCTACTTGCATTGCGGCCAGTTTAATATTCTAACCAGGACATCGTTGCCTTTTCGATTTCCGAAGCATCCTTCAAGCGCACAGGTCTACGAAACTCAAACAGGACGCAAAGGAAGGAGACGACAGGTAAGGAGACCAAAAGTTCCAGTGACGCCAGGTAGAGTTTTATATCAGGAAACATTTATCTTCTTATACTGATTCGAACCAGATGCGATTGTCATTCTACAAGCGCTTAGTCCAAATGGCCGACATGGGTGTATCAAGTCCTGCAAAGGTCTCTTCCAGATGCGGCCCAACAATCAATGACCTACCAGATGAACTTTTATTGGAAATATTCTCATCAATACCAAGCAATGAGACGAGCACTCTCTACAATCTTGCACTGACCTCCAGAAAATACAATAAAATTTCGGAACCATTTCTGTACCACACCTTTCAGTATGATGCCGCCGTCCATGCACCTGTCCGGCTTTTCATCTCTACTCTCCTCATCCGCCCGGAATTAGCGTCTCATGTCAAGGAGATCTTCTTGAGCGACTGGGATCTCCCGAATTTTGCTTGGGAAGCCTCGGAGATTGCGAGTAGTCGACAAGTGATGCTCGAGAAAGTTGGGCAATTCAATTTCCCTCCCAAGTACACAAAGAGATGGAAGCAGACTCTAGCTGATGGTGAAGACCATGCGGAGATCGCGTTGCTTCTCTTCTTGGTTCCGAACTTGGAAATCTTGTCCCTGCAAATGCCTCACAAGTTCAACCCAAAACACTTCATGCCTCTCAGGCTTCTGTTCGAAGCCTTGGATGATCCCGATATGGTACGAGTCCATCAATTTGCGAAGCTTCGAAAACTTCTACTAGCTCCGGTGGAAATTGACGGCGTCGACCCTCTGACTATTGCGCCCTTTTCGACTTTCTTTCGACTCCCAGCTATGGAAGAATTTCAAGCAGACCAAGGTTACGACATTGGCAGTATGCACTTGTACGAATGGCCAATACACGAGTCTACGGTCCGAACTATTGTCCTGCGGGATTGCTATTCCAGCGGACACGCTGTTGCGACCCTCATCCATGCGTGCAAGTCTCTAAGAACTTTTCAGTTCATATGGAATGGTAATGTCGGCCACTCTGCCGAGAGAATGACAGACTTTTCTGAGGCCTTCAGCGCGTTTCTCACTCATGAGACAAACCTAGAGAATCTTTCCATTTCCATCAATCGGGGACATAGGTGGGGAGTTGGCCCACACAACTCCGCCACTTTCTACAACATCCACAAATTTGCCAAACTTACGACACTACATATTTCACCTGAGCTATTGATTGGATTTCTTCATACCACATCTACTCGTCAATTTGTTGACCTTTTCCCCGCTTCTCTTGAAGCACTTACCCTGAATATATGGGCTATTCACACTAACCGGGACATAAATGTGTTGGCTGAACACAGTAACCTCAGCGTCTCGCACGCCTCGTCTCTACTTGAACCTCCATATCTTCCACTCTTATTCAATCATCTGACTTGCCTCGCTCAAAATACTGACCGATTCCCGACGCTCAAAAGGATAGTGATCAACTCATTTGATACACTGCGAGAACAATGGCAACCTGTGGTGGATGAGTTTGGAAGAGTAGGGATATCTGTGGAGGTATGTCTCTTCGAAGGATACGAATAGACCATTATCCCGTGATTTGACTACGGGTAAATCAAGGGCAAAGTGCCTGAATCCCAGTGCCTAGTTGCGCCCAGAAATCCGGAGAAAGATCGTGGGTTGACACTCTAATGAGAACATTCTGTACGAATTTGAATACCGGTTTAACACCAAATGTATTTTGAATACCTATTTAACCTAATGATACTGTATATATCATCAAATTCAAAATTCTTCCATATAAGAACCTCGAATGGTGTCACACCGGATTTATGTACCATGCTTGGCAACTAGCACAGGCCCTCTAGAGGTCTGTCTGTGACGCGGAGCTTCGTAAGGACCTCGATGGTCAGCGAGCGCCGCCAGCCTGAGACCAAGAATAAACCATCAGCCGCAACACCACCACCAACGCTCACTGACCATATTCCATACTTCCAGCATCCCAGTAGTCGATCCTTCTTCTCGTGTTGAAGCAATCTTAGAATAGCTCTTGTGTGCGCTGAGGACATTGTGCACCATCGACAACTGTCTTCACGGCTTGGAGCCTCCTGATCAGCTCCAGCATGGCCAAAGACGAATGGGACTTCAACGTCTTCCGTATTCTGGGAGACGTTTCGCACACTACCTCCAAGTTGGTCCTGATATGGGCTATACACTCTAACAGCAGTGCTGAAGGTAGCTTTGTTCTGGTCCAAGATGCTTCAACTTGTGGCTCGTATAGCTAACTCAACCCTCCAGGCGTCTCACTCATCACCCAGGTTCTCTATGCTACCGTTTTCCTCACGAGATACCTGGACATCTTCAAGACGTCAATCACCTACGATTGGGAGCACACATGGAACTTCTGCTTGAAGATCCTCTACACGGTTACCTCGCTATACATCATCTTCATTATGACGCGCGTCTTCGCGCGGACGAGAGAACGAGAAAAGGCATGGAAGTTTGGCATATACTGTGCTGGCGGCTCCGCGATCCTAGCCCCGTTCTGGTTCCTCATCTTCAAGAAATATATACTCGGGACCAACTGGTTCTTACAAGTAGGTTACCTGCGTTGCTTATTCCTTCCTCGACCGTAATTCAAGAATGACAAAAAGGCTAACGCCTATCTCTAATCCCATCAGATCCTCTGGACCTTCTCCGAAATTCTCGAATCTGTCTGCGTTATCCCCCAGCTACTTCTCCTCCGCCAAACCACCGTCCCCACTGTCATAGATTCCTTCTACCTCGTCACCCTCGGTACCTACCGCTTTCTCTACATTCTCAACTGGATCGTCAGAGGCGCCACAGAGAAGCACTATATAGACCCCACCTCCTGGGTCTTCGGCACCATCCAAACTGCGCTCATGATCGATTTCGCTTGGGTATACTGGACACGACAGCGCGTTAAGCTCCGCCACGGCGGTGTCGTTGACTCGGATGACCTCAGTCGCGGCTGGCTCATCAGCCGGCTCGTCGGCCGGAAGAGCGGCGACTTCGACGAGGAGGGCGAACCTGCGTTGAGCACACAGAATGGCCGCGGTAATGCCGCGCCGAAGCCTGGAGCGCGTGGGTGGGGTCCCCGCGGTATTTCTGTATCGGCGGACGAGGGCGTCCATGAGCACGAGGCGCAGAGGACGAAGGTGGCAAGCACGAATCCGGAGGCGCAGCCGCTAGCCGATCCGGAGGCTTTTGAGGACGATGAAGAGAGCGATTTAGACGAGCATGTAGGCGCGAGTGAAAGCGCAGCTGGGGTAGGTAATGGAGCGGAATGGAGAGATGACCGTGCGAAGTAGAATATTCCATTCTTTTTCAAAGTCAACCGGACATTATATGGTTGTTATTGACATAGCTGAAATGGTGATTTCAAAAATCTGAATCCGGTTTGTTTGCTGATATCATGTTTCTGGATACCCCGCGAAGAGAAATTGGATATTCCGTTTGTATTTAATCGGGTTGGCTTTCCTATACTCTATTGTTAGTTGGTATGCACGTTGACAAGGTAGGGAGGGATGAGGTAGTCTGTTGGAATCGATTTCGTATAGTCCAACCAGAGTGCTTTCTTTTAAGATGCCCTTTAATTTACGACCATTTGATAAGCTAATACACAGTACTATCTAAATGCGCAAGAGAGATTTGTTTACACTTCTAGGTCGGCAACTTCTATATCTTCTACATCCGCTTCATCCCCCTTCCGAATCTCCTCACCCTCCTCATTGTCATCCTTGGAGAACAAGCATAATATAATGCTTTCCCTGTGGTGCCGAAGTACAACCCGAGTCCCGATATCAGCTGGTTTCCGTTATATGGTGATGGACATCTTTACTACAAAGTACGTGACGGCGAATATTCCTTCGGCCACAACACGCATTTTTCGCTTTCTTATGATCGATTTTGTGTGGGAGGTTTATCTGGACACTGACAAAGCTCTCGAACAATTTAGTGACCTTGAAGCTGAATCTCTGGCGAAAGCGAATTCAGCCCCGGATATATTGATGTTACAGAATTACTGCATGCTTGTGGATTGCTAGAACTGAATCGCAACCGGGACCAGTAGCCATTGAAGCATGGATGAACAAGCTCAGATACAAAGTCGAATCTTACCTAGCTTGAGACAAGGCAGTGTCACGGAAACATGTGGGACAGACGAGATGTCTCAAGAAATGGGCAGGTTAACGGATGCATTCCAACTGGTTCTTCGGTGCGATCTCAGACGAAACAAAGGCGGCTGGCTCCCTCACTTCATCAAATCTACCGCTCCGACGGTGTACGAAACCCAGCAAGCTGAGAGCCCGGTTAGAGCTCGCTGGTTAGATTTACCAGCGCAACTTCTGCCTTACAAACTGCTTTAGATGGAGACGACACGAATTATGAGGCCTCGAGCATTTTAACAGGCTCCGCGCGATCTTGGAACAGAATCCATGTCTCGGGTTAAACTCTCCCGAGAAAACTATGCCTTCCTTTTATACGTGCCGACCTGGTGAAGAGGGTAGAAGCATTTGGGAACTCAGGTCCGGAGCTGGAAAACCCAGTGGGAAGACTTACTTTTGACAGGGCGAAGGTTGTCAAAGGCGATACATAAATTCTTGTCGTTGCCCTTTTTCTTCATTCCAATTCTCCAACTCCGACTCCAGCCTGCAACCTCTAGCAGCTGCTTTACCACCTCGTTATGACCACCCTCCGCCGCCTGATCCAGCTCGGTGCCACTCCAATTCCGCGCGTTGACATCCGCTCCAGCCTCTATCAACTGCTCCACCATCTCCGTATGGCCATGCAAAGCCGTCAACTGCAACGCACTGCCCAACTCCTCTCTCTGCGCGTCATCATCCACCCTCTCTTCGGTAATCAAGCATCACACTATTTCCAATAGTCCAGCGTTTGAAGCTTGGGGCAGTGGTGGAGGGATAGTGCGTGGAGTATGCCGGAATCTCATCTTTATCAAAAGTGCCTCCTTTCTCTACATCAACGGCTACGACTTCGGCAATCTTTTTAACTTTAAGTGAATGCCTCGAGAATGCAAACAATCGAAAGATTTGTTACGCGTATTTGGGGTGTTTTTTTGAGAGTAAAATTCGCTCGTAGGTTTCATCAAGGGTACATGAATGGCTATCAGTGCTCTTCGAAGCTGTACATGATTGAGACATGCTCCAACGCATCCAGCTAGCAAACTGTCTTCCTGAACCTCCTTTCTAAACTATGTTTTAGTTTACGAAGTAGATTGATAAAGGATGTTTACACAACTTACATTCCAATGGACCTTTGAAATAGTGCTTCCTCTGCCTCCTTTCGAGTTTTATGCTTTGTCTTCCACCTCTTAAAGTTTTATTTTTATTTTTTTATTTTTTTTATTTTTTTTTTTTATTTTTTGTCGCTTAACCACCGATGGTGAACATACCGACGGATGTCCTTGTCCACGCGAGCGGCGTGAAGATTGATGCAATGCTCCTCGGAGAGGACAGAAGCGAAAGTGTAATTTCTGTATATTCTCGGCTTGTAACTAGCAGTGGCAAGTTCTTCAACTTTTAGCGACTCTAGATGGTGTAGAATCACTAGAGTTTCAACCCCGATCATCGCATGATTTCTTCTGAGCGTTGGTAAAGTTGAAGTAGAAGAACGCCACCACCGTTCCGACGTCGTTTACAGAAGTCGATATTAAATCTTCGAGAATACCGGCACTTAGAGCCAGTGGCGGATCTCTTCCATTGTTCCGCATAGACAAAGATTAGCCGGTAGCAGTTCCCCAGATGCCTTGAGAAAAGGGAAGGATATACCCACCCGAAACTGAAATGTCGAAGTTGTAGCAGCATAGTAAAATGCCAGGACGTTGACATATCTCAGCATGTCCGCCGGTATGCCCCTTTTACCTTTGATTCCTTTGCCACGGTATAAACCGCCTTTCTTGTATTTTTCGGGCCCACGAGTCGTCTTTGGGCAACGACTATCTCAGCAAGACGTCAAGAATCTTGATCTGGGATTCACAACTAGCCACCACGTCTAAAGGGACCTCCACTGTTTCTTGCTGCACTGATCTGGAGTTGGTGGCGTCTCTGGTCTGTACTCAAGTGTGACATAGGATTGGAAAGACAACGTGAACATGGCGAAATGTCTCAGAAACCTCCTCGAAGGTGGCCTTGAACTGTTTAAGGCATACAAGGACGAGGTAAGCTAGATGCTGGTTGAAAGGAGATAATTGAAACGAGGAGAAGAGTTGTGTCTGAACCTTACTGCGCCCTGCCTTCCAGTATGTGCTCCCTTGTAGGTAACTATATCAACAACTGCAGCAGCTATATAAATGCTCAGGATGAGGAACGTTTATCTGTTTTTTTTTAGCCACCACCATTGTCCAGCCCTAGACCTGGTTGCAAGAAAGCTGATAGGATGCAGGAATAATTCTTAGCGCCAACCTGAAGAGAAGGCTCAAAAAACACGATCCATCAAGACCTCGTAAAGCTACCTACGAGATCTGGAAATAAGCACATATACACAATCTTCTACCTCAAAAAAATACCTACAAGAAACAAGCAAATCTTCTAAATCTCCCTCCTCCAAACGCCCTGCCCGCGAGTCCTCACTAATGCTTCAATCCATCCAAATATATTAGCAGCCTTTTCTTAATCACAAACCCGATCAACCGCCCACTCCCCTCCTCAGTTACACACAAATATCTCAGCCCCAACTTCCCAAATATCTCAACCGCATACTCCATGGGTGCTTTCGCACAAATCGTAATCGGGGTTCGATCCACAAACACACTAAGATCAAACTCCCCCTCTGCAACCTTATCCCCCAACACCCTCACCTCAACACCCTCTCCCCACCCATCTCCAAGCCGATTGAGTCCGAAATCTAGCTCTGGCTCCGCAATATACCCCTGCAACAGCCCCTTCTGCACAAGCACGAGCCCCCCATCCATAAGACCACGTCGGTGCAATTGTGCTAGTTTCTCCGTTAAGATTTTGCGAGGAACGGTGTTGGAGGGTGGCACTTCCACTGTGAGTTCGGCCATTGTGGCGGGTGGGGGGATGAGGGATTCGACGAGGGCGGAGGGTTGGTGCTGGACGCGTGTTAGGGCGTGTTCGGTGTCGAGGAAGGGGTGGCCCAGGACGGATTGGGCGAGGTCGTAGATGGATTCGTGGCTTAGGGCGTCGGCAGTCCATTTGGCGACTAAAATGGCGATCATGTGGGGGAGGGTGTATTCGAGTTCGCCGGTGAGCTGGGTGGAGAGAGTTAGTATGTGCTGCTATTTGGGAAGGAGTTCAGGGTAAGGAAAAGCTTTTGGGGTAGCTTACCTCAAACATGATGACGCAGAGGGAAATTGTCATTCTGCCAACACCGGCAAGAAAGGCGCCTGCACCAACCATTGCAAATATCCCCGGTGATATGGTAGTAACCCATTGCCCGGCCAGTCGGCCAAAGAGAGCTCCACCGACAAGAGCGGGGATGATAATACCAGATGGGACCTTCAGTCCAAACGTGATTGTCGTTGAAGCTAATTGAACGAGTGTGCCATATGCTAGCCAGGCGATGTAGTCCCACCTTCCATCCTCACGAGCCTCGTTTTGACACACCCAGTTATCCGAGTTTTTTTGGCAGTTGACAAGCAGATTTTTGATGATGACATCTCCAGGTGCTCGAGTGACAGGGTTCGGGTATTGCAAGGCTGCTGTAACCGTGATAATACAGAATACCTCGAATACTGGTCGATTTTTTATCATGTGGAGACTTGGAGATTGTTAGATAGGATTAGAGTAGGGTGGGACAATGCCAATGCTCACTTTCTGAACCATTTTGCCCATCGGACGTTTGCGTTCGTAAATGTGCCACCCCACAAGCCGCCGACGACGCCGAGAAAAACGAAGACGGCATAGTGCTCCGCGCGGTACAATGTTCCATAATTTGTCTCGAAAAGGATCACCTTGCCTGTGCCATGTGGATTAAGAGCCCTCAACATCATAGCCGCGACCATGGAGCAAAGGAAGGTCCTCCAGAGAACCTTGCGGGGGAAATATACTGCGATTTCCTACATATGCGAAGTTAGAAGTAGTATTGTCTGGAATTGCAAGAGTGAATTACCTCATACGCGAAAAGAACGCCACCAATGGGTGCTCCAAATGCCGCGCTGAGACCTGCCGCGCAAGCAGCCGTGAGTATCTCTCTCATCTTCTTGCCGTTTTCACAGTATTTTGGAAAACGCTCCGCAACAAGCTGGCCAACGCATGCAGCTATATGAATGAATGGCCCCTCTTTCCCCAAAGACATACCAGTCGCGACTGCGAAGACAGCACCAATTGCTTTCAGAACCAAGATCTTGAAGTCCAAATAATGCGGAATCACAAAGCCGCTGAGGATGGTCTTAATCTCAGGGATACCAGAGCCAGCGGACATATACAGAGACTTCCCCACCGCCATCGGATCGCTAGGAGACGCAACCCCATTGCTGTAGTCTTTCTGCGGCATTACTGAAGGCAAAGCTGTTTTGGACAGCATTGTCACACTGGAGCTGATGATGCCAAAGAGCACGGCCCAGCCTACGTAGATGCTGAAGCGCACTGCATAGCTCTCCCCCCACACCGTGTATTTGTCGCATAGCTCTCCCTCCTCTTCGGCATATTCGCAGCAAGACTCCTTGCTCCGCCACGGACTCCCGGAGCAATATCCGTATTTCAAATCTCCTACAGTGGCCACGGATAGATCGATAGCAACGGCGACGAAGGCCATGAGAATACCGATTATTGACACAGCAACCCAGCCGGCACAGGCATCGAAATAGGTAAGGAGTTTTGCACGGAGCCCGGGCCGGAAGTGTAGGGCACGGTACCGATAGGAGTCCTTGACCTAAAGCAGTATCGCATCAGTCTCGAATCGAGGCGCACAGAAGGCTAAAACGGTATACCAGGTCATGAAGCCAGTCGATCGTGGTGTAGTCATTGTAAGGCAGACGTTCTCCTAAAGCCGTTGATCCCAATGCCACCTCCTCTTTCGTAATAATAGATCGCGCCTCCTCATCATGCCGCATTCGAGGAAAGAGAAGATGGGTGTGCTCAGTGACCTCATGCGAAGCGTCAGCCATTTCGACCAATCTTTGCGATCAAAAGCCGGAAGATTCGAGGATAGAAAAGATGATCGAGCTTGGTAGAAGCTTCTGAGAATAGCTTCGAAGCGCACGCCATGTTAGGTAGGTAGGTTCAGCTTCCGAGGCCAAGCACCAAGCACTGGATGCTTTTCCCAGGTGTATCACACAGAGCGCTGCGGGGCACGAGACTTGATATGGCGAGATAGGCGAAGCCGCAATTCCCTGCAGCTGATAGTGGCATGTGGGGGAGTGAATTGAAGGGCGATAATTGGTGGACGAGACTAGACACCATGCTGCCAAGTCGTTTCTTTCCTTTGGCGTGAGAGATTGTGTATCGAGGGGTGTGGCATGCGTGGTGTTGCATGTATAGGAGGATAAGGAGCAATCTCTGTCGACTGCTCCGGAGTGGTCTATTCAAGGACAACAAACCCACAACTCATTGACGATTTGCTTTTCGCAAAGCGTAAATTTGTGCTCCATGACCCATGTTTATTCCGCAAACTTTTTAAGACGATTACTCACATGATCAGAATCTCTATGCCTTCGTATAATATAAGGCTAAGTATGTTCGCATTGCAAGATTGGAACCTAGGAGACCAATTTAACAAGAACGTGCCACCTCAACCATCGTGAAAGATATGTAAAATTAGTCGTGCGTGTACGGTATTTTAAGTATTAGTCTAACAAATAGCGAAAGGCTAAATAGCCCAAGGAAGTTTTGATCGCCCGCGGGATATGCCCGGCGACAAACAGTCCTTAGTATTGGCATAATCAAAGTTTGCTCAATTGAATCAGACAAACTGCCTACCCAAAAAAACCTCTCTACCAAAATCCATATCGTACAATTCCTACAAGTTGCCCTAGGACACTCCGCGACTCAATGCAGCTCAAGATACCAACAAAAAACGGATCCCACAACCTCAACCCCTCCATCCACCTACCTCCCTCCTAAGCGCAATTCTCAGGGCACACATACATTCCGTCCGGCTTCATGCTCAAATCCGAATCCGGGCACGCGCAAGCCAAAATTTCCGTAATCGGAAACCCATTGTCCCCCGTCTTTGGAAAATCCACAACATAATAATCATCACTAACATCCTGCACGCCCCCACCCCCACAAGCAACTTGATTAGAGCAATCCCTTGTCACTTTCTTGTACCCCTGCACAATATGAATCGCATCCTGGTGCATGAACCCACACTGTACGTTATCGGGACACTGCACCGTCACGCCGACAGTGGTTCCCGTGCTCTGTTCGTAGGATATGCTCGTCGAGACCCCAGCGCTGAAGATTTCTTTGAAATCGAGCCCGAGATCTAAGCCGACTTCGACGGAGATGCCGACGCTGAATTCGTAGCCGGCGGAGAGCTGGCAGGGCGCGCCTGGGACACCTTGGCAGGAGACACTGTGGATAAGCTGGAAGGGCGATTTCCAGTCGTACTCGTGGACGTTGGAGTAGGAGGTGTGTTCTTGGCAGGGGAGGCAGGGGTGATCGCGCTCGATGAGGTCGGTGAAGGGATTGGGGAGGGGATTGGCGAACGCGAGAAGGGCGCTGGTGGTAAGAAGGGCCAGGGATGGATACATGCTTGCGGCTTGTGGTGGTTGAAAGATTATTGACTTTGGACAAACTTGAATGACCGAAGAACGAGAGAGTGGGTAGGCTAGAAGTTCAAGCTGGCTCTCCTTGTAAGAAGCGAGGTAGATGAAACTTTCTGATATCGATGCAGACGGATATGCTTCTTGAGAAGGCAACGTCTTTTATACATATTCGTGGAGAGCATTCAGAAGATAATAATCCGAATTCGGGAATTGATTGCTTACTCAACGACTTAGCTCATATGCCATCGCGAGATGATACTCACCTTATTTTGGAAAATTCTGAAGCACTGATGTGGTGATGAGGCTGAGACAACATCCTCAAATTTCGTCTGCTCCCCAGCGCACTGCCCCTTAGGTAGGTTCTTGTGAAGAACGTTGCGCAAAATAATGGCCCCGAGAATGATCATTGGCGAAGAGTTATCTCGTTGTGGCAACTCGACTAAGCTTTCGGCCCGTCAGCACCAATAAGAACGTCACAACAAGATGCCAAGAGATGCTGACACCCCGATATTATTTTTACCTTAATTTTTAGAGCATCACATAAGGCGGTTCACTGTTTAGAAAAGTGCTGCTCTTCCACCTTTACGCGCATCTGCACGTCCTTCTTCCTCCAACCCCGGTATTTCTCTGAAAGTGATTTCCGTGGGTGGGTCAAAACAGGCCCTAGTGAAGGGATACTGGCTAATCGAGCGGATATAGTCAATTTCTCGTCGTTTCCACCCGCTGACTCTTTGGTATCTATGAACCCGTCATCGGGAATTGGTGCATTCGGCCATGGCGAGAGTTTGTCCAGAATCCGTCCAGTATCGGCGTAGACAATGGGGTCACCGCGTTCTCTGCCTAGGAGGCTGCATCAACATTCCCTCAAGCATACTCACAATCGTCTCTAAATTCCTCGTCCGCTCTTCTCCACTGTCAAACCCACCTCGCAGCTCCGGAAAGGTCTTTTCGAAGAAGTCAACACATCTCAAAAACGCTCTTAACCAATCGCGCTCCCGAACATCATGACAACCCAAGCCCGGGTTATCCGCATCCAGGTAGCTCACAGCACTCCTTTCATTTTCGTTCTCATCGTCGGGACTACCGTCATCTCTTTTTTCGATTACTTTATACTGCCGACAAAAAACCGGCCTGTAAACGCCCTCTCCATGTCCATAGCCGGATGCAGATGAAATCAAGACTCGAGGCGGACGTGAAGAGGAGTCCCTGGTATAAATGGACGGGAGGCCACGGATGACGGTGTCGATATCACGAGAGATATCATCTGAGTAGGCATAATATATCCTCGTAGTCGTAGACAGGAGGCCTGATCCCATGTCCTGGAGCCCCACCATCGCTTCTGCAACGAACGGCGCGAGTTTCTGGGGTTGAGGAGGCTTCGGTCGATGTTCTCGAATTGCCATAAGGAAAAGCACCAGATCCTCGTCATACGGTACGACCGGTAACCACAAGCTCCTATACCGACAATTCGCGACCGACTTGACGCAAAAGATGCGGTTTTGCTCTACTTTCCTACGGTTCCAGTATTCTCTATCTCTCACCATTTTCCCATTTCCATCCCTAAACCAGTATATCTCACTCGACTCCCACATATCCGACACACGACTGAACCGCCCGCCCAGCACGCGATTCTTCCGAACGTGCTTTGCATCCCACCGTAAGCCGTGCTCGATATGCCGGGCTTTCTCCGCACTCGTGGGGCCGGGTGAGGGGTCATATAGTGTTTTCAACCTTGAAGGATATTCCGCTACAAGATCAGCGAGCACATCCAATTCGGAAGCTTTGGCCGCATTATATGCATCTTCTGCTTCTCGGAGGTTCGATAAGTGGTGGCGGAATTGCTCTAGGCGGATGATGCGAGGGTGGTTGGCGTCAAAGAAGCCCATTGCGGGGACCTTGAACTCAACCAGTCTTTGCCAATTGTCTGGCCAAGCCATAGCCTTGAGCGAGTAGGCAGATATGGTGTGGAGGCGCTCCTTAACACCCGGACGGGCGAGCAAATCCTTCATGACGACGCGCAGTTGTTCGCGCAGCTCACCGGTGATAGAGCGGTGGGTATCCGACCTAAGATACCGGCCCACACCGACCTGACGGCTTTCAGGAACTAGATAGCTGTAATGTAGCAGAGCGTCGATGATGTGATGATGGTACGATAGGCGGTCATGCCGGAACGGTTTTTGGAAAATCTGTTGGTGGAGTTCAAGCCAGAGCAAGAAACAGCGTTGCAGCTCGGCCCTTTTTTCTGCGAATTTGAAGTCCCAGCCCCACAGCTGGTGTTTTGATATGCAAAAATTGAGATAGGGGCTCCCTATTATGCTGAGATGGATCACGGTGGAGAGGGAGAGGTACCGGAGGATCATCTCGACAAGCTCCGCCGGCAGGGCGGATAGTGCTGATACGATACTCTGCATTGAGGATGATTGTGTTTGATTTGAGTTTGTAGATAGAGCTGGAGCAGCTGGCATCTGCGCGGATTCTGTGCAGTTTTTTGATGGTTGTTGTTCGTTCGTCGAATTATACCCTGGAGCTTTCAAAAAAACTAAAGTTTGGCTGAACTCCTTTAGCTCCTGAGTGCGGAAGAGACGGAGAGACTGAATAGTGGCCAACAAAATTTTATAACAGCTGCCTAGGGTATATTTGTAAGAAAGTGTAAAAAAAAAAAAAAAAAAAGAAAAAAAGAAGATATGTCCTGTTGTCATGCCGTACATGGCGATCAAGCTTTGACCGCTTCGAAGTCCCTGCGCAAATGAGACTAAGCCTATTGCAACCTTGTAGTATCAAGGGCTTAACCCATTATCTTTCGACGATCTGAGAGTATGGAAGGATGGCTGGAAGGAAAGACCGAAAAAAGACTTGCCAAACTAGCGCTATCCCCATACCCACCCCAAATTTCTCCTTACAAACCGCCTCTGCCTGCCTATACTAGTACTCCGAAGCACAAGAACTCCAGAGATGAAGTTGCAAAGTAAACGAAGCCCTCCCCTGAAACGAACATATTTCACTTGACATACAGCTAAAGCAAAGCTGATCTTATTTACGTCCAATAACGAGGGGACATTGACAAAAAGATACATGCATTGGGGACAACCTTCAAAATACAATGATGCAAGAGTTTGGATATTCGATAGTGGAAATCAAGACCTACCATGGACTCACCAAGGAAACATGCAACTGAAACCCCTCAAAATCCATGACATTTTCTAAAGCTTCCAGGGATCCATCTATGACAAGGACACGGAAACCCGCATCAACTGCACATTTCACAACATCTGATATCAACCTTGGGGATCAATAGAATACTAAGTAAAACGGTCCAAGTCTACTCTTACATCTCCGTGCCCGGCTACACTATCGACTTCAGCGTCCACTCCCAATCCATCACTGTACCTCCAACAATTTCGCAAGCCACAACTTAGACATCGAGTCTCACAACATCTCTGGTCACACCAGTTTCATTGGACGCTTCGAATAGCGCGTCGTGCTTGATGACTCCATCATCGGTTCCGCCTAAAATGACCTCAACATCCTAACTGGAATCCGAGCCAGCGGTACCATGCTATCGACGCTGAAGATTGTCCTCATTATCACCGGCGAAGTGACAATAACCTACTGTTTCTACGACGCCAGACACGGTGAATTCGGCCTCACGGACCGCGGTCAATGCTACTTGACCGTCTTCTCAACCACGAACAGATACTGGATGGGCACTCTCGCGCCGCCAGGGCCTCCGCAGGCTCAGAAGGCCTTTTCGCGCTTCGTGTCAGCCGCACTGCACGACAATCGCATGAACAGGATGAAGAGTTGCGACGCTGTCTTCAAAGCCACGGACACGGGGATAGTGTCTGAGCTGTGTAAGAAAGTCCCCCGGATGCACTCGTTCTCGCACATCTTAGACGAATTCATCCTCAGCCATCTCTCAGAGGTTGTGTACGGCAGCGCCATAACACAGAATGGATATTTCCATAATGCTCGTGCTGGGGGCGCGGCATTTCGAGCCTCAGCCCGTGGAACTGTTCCCAACGTTCCAGAACTGCCGACGCTGCCGAATAAAGTTTATTTTCAGCATGCTTATATTCTGGGGATAGGGTTTTATGAGTTCTGGGAGCAACGAGTTCAGTTTTTTGGGTGAGAATCCAGCGTAGATTGTGACGTTGCATATTCGATATGATAACATCGCCAAGCAGTGTCGGAAACCTAAGAATGATAGGATCGTACAGGTGCTGACGGGTGCTTGTAACAAAGCACGGAATGCGCTGCTCATATGGAGCGATAGATCTTGCTTCTGCCAACCCATCGGTGTTCTGCATGCAAACGGCCAGCGCCTCATCGTAGTCATCGAAGTGGAAAAGTACAATGGCTGGACGGCGGAGGCAGATTCAACTCTCATGCCTAATTTAATCGTCGCTAGGTTCGAGGGAATGAACACGAAGAGGTAGGAGAGCACCAACCTCACTATTCCGCAGTCAGGCTAGGTCGCAGAGTATCAAGGTGGTGCCAGTATACAGCGAGGTGCCTGCAAATGCAGCGACGAGCTGTTTGACGAGAACGAAAGCGAGTAACGATTGGTACTGCTGCCGTGGATTGGACAGATTGCGCTCGATATGTGGAGGGCGGAGGAGATAGTTGTGATTTTGAATTACTTCATTGATGGCGCGACGGCGGATACGAGTCTTATGCTTAGTGCGAGGAGGTTAGAAATGGATTGATGGAAGACGTTAAGAGACAGATAGATTCAGCGTATCTGTAACATCGTGCCTATCAGAAGACGCTAGTCGTTGTTCATCTAGGATTATCTAAAAGACTGAAACTCCTACTAACTCTAAGAAAAATCAATCTCCATACGGCTATTCATTATTGTCTCCCGTAAACTCCAGCCTATTTCATCTCACACCACCACCAACTGTCACAAAATCAGTCGAGAAGGTTTCAGTTCTAAACGTCAGATGGACTCCCCACAATCCTCCGCTCCAACCTCTTACACATTCGCTAACAAAAGTTTTAGGTATATTTCCCTACGCCATTGCTCCAGATCGAAACACTCTGTCTCCTGACCAATTTTGATTCGGAGTCTTGTTGTGAACCCACTCTTCGGCGGAGAAATAAGTGGCCGGTTTTCGTGCACCGTGCACCAACACCAAACAGAACCATAACAAGCCATTAAAATAACCCACAGCACGCCTAATTCTCCACCAATTCTCTCTATTTGAATGCCAAACAATGGCGCCTGTTAAGAAGAAGTACTGGCGCAAAAAAGCCTCCCCTGAGAAGCTTTCCCGGCACCTTCCTCCCCCTCCATGGCTCGCGCATTCAACCAGTCAAGGACAACCTTCTGGGCTATATACTTGGCCAGGATGCAGATTCTGCTTACAAAGTAAAAGCTACACTTGCCTGGGCAAAGGAGAACGATATGTCTCTTTTACTTTACTTGGCGTATTACTGGACCTTTTAATTATAGAGTCTCTCTAGTTGCTCCTGTGAAGAGTTCTATGCTATGCAAAGCGCCACAAAGCAAGCTAGAATGGCACGATTTGAGTAGGTTTGGGGGAAGAAATTTGATTAAAAGATTATCCAGCATATATACGGCTGCTACGCCAACTGCCTGCATGATTGCCGACGAGCAATGGGGTTGATGATGCAGTATTGAGGTTTGTTGTAGATAATAGAGAATTGAACATGGTGTTGGTGCACGGTCCACGAAAACCGGCCACTTGTTTCTCCGCCGAAGAGCCCAAGTGACCCCAACAAATTCGTCGACCTTGGCTCTCAGGGCGAGAAAAAAGTTGCACACCAGATTACCTTTCTTGTAACATAGGCGAAAGTCCTCAAAGCTAGCCGTGTTAATTTAGGGGCATCCTAATTTCTACACACCTTAGACCCTTAAAATCTTTCTAAGCAATTTCACCTATGTATAAGAATTCTAATTTAACTGCTCTAAATTTCAATACGCAATTTCGCACCCAAGTAGGTGACCTGTTTTGTGCCACTTTTTCCTATCCCACGAGCTTTGGGACCTCCCAGGGCCCAAGCCTCGCATGTTACTTATGCAATAAAAGTAAACGGTTGAATCAATATCCATTTTCGGCCCTCCATCTTGGAACTTCTCCACACTACACCTACAATACTACCGCCGCCCTAGCACGAAACAAAGGAGCCATGGTCGCAAAAGCCAGGATTACCATTGAACTATCTTTGTACTAACAGATTCACATCGTACTTATCCGGCTCCTTAACATTCAACCCAATCTCCTTCGAAACCTTCCCAAAGCTATCCCTCCAAGTATCCACCGGGATCTGGCTCGACCCCGGCACCACAATTTCCTTCCTCATCTTCCCATCCACATTCTCCTCAAACCCCTCGAGTGCTTATCCAAACACTTCCAACAGCATCGGGGGCGGCGCCTTCCCTCCAAGCATCACATTCACTTGCTCCCGATGCTCGGCATCTAGGTCCGTATCCCACATACGGCGGCACCAGCTCGCCAATGGGAAGGTTCTTCTTAACATTATATTCATGAGGGAGGCCTTCTCATGGGATTTAGCTACCTTTAGAAGCTACTAAGTTATCCAAACTCCAGTAAGTGGAATGCAGGAGGATCGAAGCCTGTCTGGTGGACATTATAATCAAATATACAAGCTCGGGGCAATATTAGAAATTGAGATAGCATATCGCCATCGTACATTGAGTAGACTCTGTGCTATAGTTCTGGATTTGGAGGTCGAAGAAGCTATATTCGGTTAGCGTCGAAGCATATATCGGAAAAGGCATAGCGCATATTTCGGAAGCCCGGATCGCAGCACCATATTGATTTGTCGGCCATACGGGATACAAACTGGAAACTGCGTTCAAATGCGTGAATATAGAGAAAATGGTTTTGAAGAAATGCAAGATCCACTTCAAGAGATAACTCCACCTTCTAGATAGTTCCATTTCAACAAGATCTTCCAAGCCGTGCTTCGGCACCTGGAATTCCTCTATTCTTGAATCTCTTAAAACCAACCGTTAGCATTGCATGAATGACTTATCTTGGTGTGATGCAATGCTCATGACTGAAAACTGAGTTGACCATCTCAAGCCCGGCCTTGACGTCTCTATGCCTACCGCCTCAAGTCAAGGAAGGTCCGGATTTTTCCCGATGGACATTTCCTTAGCACATCGACAGCAACAGCAAGGTTTTGCTCGGTGGAAGACACATCTTTATTCATTCTTCTACCGTTAATAGTAAAAGGTAAAAGCTTCTTCCGTCCGCCCGCAATTGCTCTCCAGGGCGGACACGCACCCATACATTTATTCCCCACGTCTTCAATGGGTTGTGTGCCTATACACGCCATTGGACGGTTTCATGCGGTGGTTGATCAGATATGTATGCTAATCGAAAGAGGTGATGACACACCATCCCTGCTCATGCTGATGGTTAGAAATCGCTAAATCTAATTAGTCTTGGCGGCCAAAAATGGGAATCAGCTTCCAAGATTCCAGTCATTTTCTCTCCCGAGTCACCATTGCTCACTATAACCAAAGGCATGTCTCTATTGATATTCCTAAAATCCAGAAGCTTTCTTCAACATTTGCTATAGTCTTCTCAGGTTATATTTTGAATTTATTTATTTTCAGCCACCCACATCATATCAGTAAACTGGCAATAAGCGCGGACCGTTCGGCAGTAGCGGGAAGTGTGTAATCCATGCCTAAAAATTTGAAACATTCTCGAGATATCTCGTGATGAAACTCTTGATAAGATCCTGTCACGATTAGATATCCTTCTTATAAGATCCCTTAGCTTTGACTTCGAAAACAAATGTTTCCGACCCCACCACGATGAATAGACAGCCCCCAAACACGAATGGCTCCAGCCAAGCCGAGACTTCGAGGGGCCAACGGCAACCTTCAATTTCCATCCATCCACCACCGTCGACTACCACTACAACAACTTCCACGACTTCCGGACCGCGGACAATCACCACAAGTACAAGGCCACAACATACAACCACAACAACGAGCGGTCCGTATACAACAACTACGACGGGTCCATCGATCATAGCCACATTTATCCCCCAGCAGTCCCTTCCACCTCCGCCAACAGCACCACCTGCTCGTTCGCCGACGAACCGTAACCCTTCCTCCACACTTCGCATTCGCCGTTTATCAACACCATCGATTCCCCAATTGAGCCCACAGCGTTCCGGAAGTCGATTAACAGAAAACAATGCTGAGCAAACGAACCGCCGGCGGAGCAGCTCTGAGCCCCAACGGCCCAATATCTCCGCGTATCCTCAAGATGATCTCGAGATTAGGAGGCAGATGACAGCAACCCCTCTGCCTGTTTTGCAAGAAGACGTACAATCAGCACAGAATACACCTCAGCTTCTAACGCTACCTTCGAATAGCCCGCCTGGGCGATTACGGAGGGCAAGCTCTGCCGCAAGGACGATATTGCACAGGCAGAATTCAGTCTCGACCATAAATGCCGAGGCTGAAAGATCACGCATGTATGATCCAGAAATCATTGACATGCTAGACGTTATTGGTGAGTGGGATGTCCAAAGCTGTTTAGTCGCCTTCGTTTCCAGTCACACTGATTTGAATTATGGATAGATCCTGAAGTTGCGACCCTTACCACTCTTAACAACGTTCAAAATTCTCTTTTTATCCCTAATCTTGGCAATTTCTACCGCCGACGCCCTACCTACGATCTAACAAGGCATTCCCCTGTCGATTCAGATGAGGAAATTGGAGTTGCCGGGGGGCATCCTGGCTATGATTTTCCAGGTACGGATCAGGTCGAAAATGAAGAGGAAATGATGGAACAGCCTAGCCTCACTCGCGCACAATCATCTCAAAGCATATCGTCCGTGCTTACAGGAATTTCGGAAGGACACCACTACGCGGTGCTTCCACATGGCGCTTCTCTTCCGGGGTGGAGTGCAGAAGATAAAGCTGAGCTCAACGAACACGTCAGGCGTCTTTTGCACTCTCGAAGAGCGAAGTTCAAGCGAGGAATGCGAGGATTTGGTAGATATATTCGAAAGCGTAAGTTGCACAGCACTTGTTTCCGAAGAGTCAACTGGCTAATAATATGCAGCTGTGGGCTTTCTTGTTACCCTATACGCATTTCTACTGACATTTTGGGGCGCAGCATGGGTATTATTCCTCATTGGTGAGTCAATGTGTAGTTGAATGCTACTAGACCTGCTAATGACAATATTCTGTATCAGGTTGGATATCGGCGGGCGGCCGTCAAGCATATTTTGTCGAAATCTGCGATCAAATTCTGACCGCTCTATTCTGCGTTGTCGGCATTGGCTTCGCTCCCTTTCGTGCGGTTGACACCTACCACATGATATACATTGCACACTACGCTCATTTAACCTGGCGATTACGAAAGGAACGCGGTCTGCCCGAATTGAAAGACCATAACGAGCTTCCAGAGCTTCCAAGAAAGAGTCGCGACATCGAGCGCGAAGCGGCCGAAGCGACTGAAATTGAGTTAAGACGTGTGGAAAAGGAATACGAAGAGCCAGAAGGTTTCGTACTCACTCAGGAGCAACAGCAGAAGCTCGAACATCATCAGGCCAAATTCGCAAGCTCGCACACGTTCTACAAGCCGCACGAGACGGTGACGCATAATGCTTTCTCGCTGAAGCTGCTCATCGCTATCGTGGTTTTGCTTGATTGCCATTCGTTATTCCAGATGGCGCTAGGCGGGACGACCTGGGGCATCTACTATAAACATCGTCCGAAGGCTCTGACTGCTGTCATTCTTTCTTGTTCAATTAGTTGCAATATCTCTGCTGGAATCACTATCTCGGTTGGCGATAGACGGTCGCGTAAGAAATTGGTAGTGGAGCAAATGTTCCGGCAGGGCTTGACGGAGGAGGCGTTGGTGAAGTTGAGTAAAGAGAGGGGATTGACGGCTAAGGGTGTTAGGGCATCTGCGCGAAAATAGAATATGAATATACCCGGCAACTTGATAATATGAAAAGAAATCAACTGATTTTTCGACTTCAAAATAGTACGTGACCGTGTTGCTTTAGTCAAAAATAATAGTTGTAGCGAATGGGGAAGGATAATCTTCCATCGCGAGAAAGCCGTCGATGAACGCTGGGACCAGTAAAGCGCAGTGGCTCGGGCGTCTGATGTCATCAATCACCTACTTCGCGCGTCGCATCTCGAGGCATAGACCACCTTAACAACATCATTCCAACTCTCAAGCACAAGCGCTTCGAGCAGTAGCCGATACTTGTATTAACTTTCAGAGAGTCTCCCATCAAGCTAACACGTCAACAAGCAAACGGCACTCTCACAATGGTAACAACACGTAGCAAGAAAGCGCAGACTCGTCTCAGAGACTTTACCAACGGAAAGACACCACCGATAGAGACTGGCGGCAAAACCAAAGCCACCCCTTCTTTTATCGAGAAAGCGTTTAAAGGCACGCCAGGCAAAGCGTCGAAAAAGCGCAAAGGCCCTCCATCTTCTGGAAAGACCACTTCGACAAAACGTACGAAAAGATCTGAAATAGATGAGGGAGACTCGTCGGGAAAGAATAATATCGTCATAAATCGCGCGCCTGTTCTCCAACTTTGGACTGCTTGCGTGACGTCCTTTCTTCATCCCTCTCTGGAATGGTCCACCTGCCTTAGCGTTGGCTCCTCCATCTCGACAATCTGCGCCGTCTCGAAAGGAAGGTCTATCGGAAAAATCAATAGATCAGAAGATGATAAAGAGAAGAAGAATAAGAAACGAGAACAAGCAAAGGAACAACAGAAGAATCTAGATATTCTGGAAGTCATGCACTTCAAGCTTAAACTAAGGGACGGGCTAGCACTTGTTGGCAATGAACACAAGGGGAAACCTGCGAATGAAACCCTACTCAGGACTAAATTTGGAGATGAGGGATATGAGGCTGCTAAGGGCATCTTCCAAGAGTCGCTCGAGAGTTGGAGGGGAGATGAGGAAGAGCTCAATGAGCAAGCATTTAAATTTTATGAGGGTTTCAGGCCAGATGTGGCCAGTGGTCAGAAAGGCTGGGGCAGGAAAGGAGAGTTGGATTTAGAGAAGGCAAGAAAAGTTATTCAGAGGTGAAACTATTTCACATTTATTGCTAGTGAAGTAAGGCTCCAGTCTTCCTTTACATACAAGGCGGCTCTCAAACGGCTTCCTCAGACCCCCAAAATGGACATCGAATGTTTCTCTACTTCGTCACGGTGCTCCTGCGCCAACTCTGGAGTATTGGTTCCGTTTTACTTTATTAGATTGCTCGCTCGAAAGCCAGCAAATAGTTTCCGCGACGTCCCCCGTACTAATCATGCTAATCCCGATGCTCTCCATCCGCTCGTAAATTTCCTCCTTCGAACCGGCTTTGGAAAGAATTGTTTCCACATAGGTGTGTCAGTAGCAGCTATGTTTATTTGTCATCTTCAAATATCTTGCCACATGCTCACATGCTTTTTTTTTTTTTTTTTTTTTTTTTTTATAAGGCGGAACATAGTGCCCGGCGAAACAACATTTACTCGAATACCGAACGGAATTGTACCCAAGGCGACCGATTGCGAGAAATTTGCACAAACTGCCTTCGACACGCCATAGCCATAACAATCCGGATTGTGCCTAAGTGTGACTACGCTTGCGACATTCGCGATACTTTGCGGTCCCTTTGGCAAATCGATCATCGCTCTAATTTCCTCTCGAGTTTTGGCGCGATTGAATACATATTGACCCAACACCGTAGGCAAATTCGCGAAGCCTTCCTCTGGGTAATCTTCCACGGTTTGGCAGAAGCCATCTACCTCCTACACACGGGGCGTTGTGGCGAGGAGAGGAAAGAAGCCTCTGACGTCCCCGAAGCAATCTCTTATGATAGGGTGGACGGGTGGGTTCCATACCCGCACCTGGACGTCAAGCTCGGGAACATTGTCTTGGGCGTTGAAACAAGCCCGCACCTGGGCTACTTTACACCGAAACTTATGAATTTCGGCCTGGCTGCCGAGATGACGAAGGCTTTTCCCTCGGCCAATCGTAAAGGATGGGGAACAAAGGGTGGGATACAGCCGGTAAGCTTTGAGCCTCCGAACAGGCCGTCGGCATCGTGCTAACTTCAACGCAGGAACAATCGAGACTAGATAAAGTGGACGAGGATCTTGATGGCCTAGTAGGCTGGGAGCTAGGGAGTCAAACCAGTATCTGGGCTGTCAGGCAGACACCCAAGAAAGAGAATGAGGCCGATTAGCTGATGAGCCGGATCGTGATGCGCTTGCGACCTTTGATTTCGCGAATAGGCATCGTCATTGTCGCTGAAAGTATTCTATTGGTACGAATATGGACGCTGCTACGCCCGCCAGGTAGCATAGACGCTATATCGTAGGGAGGAGGCCGAAGACTATTAGCCGCCGGTCCCAAACGACGCTTTGAGCGCTTCGTTGTTCAACTTACAGCAGTTGCCGGATCCACCATCCTTACAAGCTCGAGCGGGAGGACGCTCGGGGCCTAGAAGCTCGGGCCGATGTTTCGGGGTTGACTTGAAGCTCCAAGGGATGAAAGAAGATAAGGGCATATGGAAACCAAGAGGATGTTGATTTATTGATATTTCTCTTGAATGTGCAGTCGATGATGGTGGCTAACGGCGTAAGGTGTGGTGGGTGCCCATATATAATTTGCATTAAAATCAGACGCGGCTGTCTAATTACGACGTCTGGTATCACCAGAACCCTCCTCTGGCCAATGAGAACTTTTATTCTGCGATGTCCGTGGACATTGGGCACATAAGCTTGGTGTGGCAGATATATCTTTTGCGTCTTGAGAAATTGCCATGTTTAAATTTCGCATGCGGTGCTTTCAGCAAAGATCAGTCCCGAAAACCCGAAATCCATAGGAGTTGCAGATATGTTTTCTCGCAGGGGAGTGCAGCCATCAAGTAAATCCGTTCCGATGCTTGCCAGGCACATCATCTAACCCATCACTGAAGCTATGCTACAATATGATTTTCCATTGGGGATTGGAAAGTATTTTTGTGGATCAAAGAGGCTTGTGTTTTCCACCATTCCGCGATCCACCGATCTACCAACGATGTCATGGTAGCCACCAAGGGTCAGGGAAATAACAAGTGGCCACATTTTAGGACAATTATATTGCTTGTGGATAGAACGCTGCGCGAGCGTTCTTTAGTAATCTAGGTATTATGCTGAACTCTCCATCGTTAATTGGGATACTAGCAAATCGCACGCTCCCGATTCTAGCCGATTTAGTTTATATAGCTACGGGTGGGAGAGTGAGTGGGTTGGTGGGGCCTTCGTGCTTGTATACCGACCTTCCCATTTCCCTTATTGGCATGTTGGTATTCTCTTTTCATTTTTGTTTGGTTGGAATTTGTTCCCGTATATGCATCAGCGTGAGACCTGTCTTCAGTCTCTTATGTGAGTGGTCTGCAAGGTGCTGGGATCTGGCTGCTGGACGTAACGAAGCGTATGAGATATTCATCTGTGTGAAATGATACAACGCTAGACGGGCTGGATAGCGAAGAAGCCAGGTGCGCCTCGAGTGGTACCTAGATGTTTAATACAGGATGCGGCAAGTCGGTAGGACAACGAAGTGGTCACGAAGGGCCACTCGAGTGGCAGCTAGATATTCAAGATGTGGCGAGGCTGGCTGGCAGGATAAAGAAGAAGCCAAGTGCCACTCGAGTGGCATCTGAATATTTAGAACTAACGAAGATAAGACCCCTACGGTTCTGAGGGCACCCGCATTTCAATGCATGGCAAGACCGACATCTAACTTACAATAATAGTGCGCCCAATCTTACAAAAAACGGCCATGGTTTATCTCCTCAACCCATGGCAGCTACCTCCAGTGATACATAATGCTACAGAGTTGAGTTGTTGCCGTTTCTACACCGAAGCGTCCTGAACTTTCCTCTTAGAATATTGACGACATTTTTGACGGCAGCTAAGCAGAGATTGCCGGGACTCGTAATACTTGCCTTCTCCTACAGTAGACTACTGATGGTCTCTACCCATTTGATGTCGCTCCTAAACACGGGGGGTGAGCTTTCCGGCCAAGACTTCCGACTCAAAACCGTTGGTACCAGTCTAAATCAAGCCATCAGTGGTCACCGGTTTTTATCTCTCACCGAATTGGCGGCTTTCTGGTGCGGGTTCGCATGCTTCCCCACACCACACCAACAACCGCGCAGGGCAGACCAGCTCCATGGCCACAAAAAAAGGCACGAGACTCTAAAGACGGCACACTGAATCATGGGGTGCAAAAATAGTGTGAGCATAAGGAGCTCGGAAAGAAGTTCTCCGTGCGGCACGCACCACACATATTTTGACAGCTATGGGAGTCATGATTCTGCCGTCTGCCCTGATCGAAAATCTGACTGCCAACCTCACTCTCCAATTTACCCTCTTTTTAGTCAATTCGCGTCCGATATGGATGCCTTGGCTTCTTGTATTGCAAAGCACATAATTAGATGAATGACTGGACTAAAGATGCGGCTGTCTACAATTAAGCCAATGCTTAGGCGATGTGGTGCGGAATTCTCTCTGCGTCCCATTCGACAACTCGGCGCTTCTCTCAGCCAACTCCGCCGAGTGTACGATTCAAAGGCTTTTGCAAGGTCCGCAATATCTGGTAACCTAGGAACGGTCCGCCGCCCAAAGCAAGGATGGGCCCAAGAAAAGAAGCATGGCAGATTCACAGTCTCCACGAGGACTTCTGCAACGACTGCCGCCGCCGCCGCCGCCGCCGCACCCATTCCTTACGCGTCACTATCTGTTGGAGTCCCGCGCGAGACCTATCCCAACGAGCGTCGCGTCGCAATCACGCCGCAAAATGTCGCCGTGCTGCTTAAAAAGGGTTTCTCACGTGTGCTGGTTGAGCATGGGGCTGGCACCCAGTCCCAGTTCACGGACGAGGCGTATGAACGAGCGGGAGCGACTCTGGTCAAAGGCAGCACCGTGTGGTCGGAAAGCGATATCCTTCTGAAAGTCCGCGCACCGAGAGTGAATGGTTCTATCAACGAAGTGCGAGCTTTGAGGGAAGGCGGGACGATAATCTCGTTCTTGTATCCGGCTCAGAATCGCGATCTAGTTGAGAACCTAGCGTCGAGCGGCGTAACGGCTTTTGCAATAGACATGATTCCAAGAATTTCTCGGTAAGATGTTAATCCCCAAGGAATAAAATTTGGGGGCTCTATTTAACGTTCATTGGATAGTGCTCAGGTGTTTGACGCATTGAGGTTAGTCTCATCGGTTCCCGACTCCATAGACGTGATTCTCACGATAGCACTACCTGCAGTTCTATGGCAAATATATCTGGATACAAAGCCGTTTTAGAGGCGTCGAATAAGTTTGGAGCCATAGTTGGCGGGCAAATCACTGCAGCCGGGTGAGTAACCAATTCGTTCCGTGAATCTTGCGCGATACCGCTAACCATGGAGTGTGAGACTTGAAGAAAGGTAATATTCTTCCCGAGACTATGTAGTTCGGATTCTTACCTTGCCGCTGTTTAGATTCCTCCGTGTAAAGTACTCGTAATTGGGGCTGGAGTTGCAGGTCTGAGCGCGATCGCTACTGCACGTCGCATGGGAGCGATCGTACGAGGATTTGACACACGCTCTGCTGCTCGCGAGCAAGTTCAGTCACTAGGCGCCGAATTTATCGAGGTCGGTATCCATGAGGATGGCTCAGGCACCGGGGGGTATGCGAAGGAGATGTCGAAAGAGTTCATTGATGCCGAAATGAAACTCTTTATGGAGCAATGCCGCGATGTGGATATCGTGATCACGACTGCCCTCATTCCAGGAAAACCAGCGCCGAAATTAATTAAAGAGGAAATGGTAGCGGCAATGAAGCCTGGTTCAGTGATTGTTGATCTAGCTGCTGAAGCTGGTGGTAACTGTGAAGTAACTGTTCCTGGGGAATTGATCGTCCATAAGGACGTTACTATCATTGGTACTCTGACCCATATATTGTATATCATTGCCACCCCTCGAAACTAATAGATTCCAGGCTACACTGACTTGCCGTCCCGGCTACCTACACAGTCTTCCACTCTTTATTCAAACAATATCACGAAGTTACTACTTTCCATGTCTCCTGAGGACAAACACTTCGGCGTAGACCTCAAGGATGAAGTTGTTCGAGGCTCAATTGTCACCTATAATGGCAAAATCATCCCAGTCGCTCCTCGGCCGGCACCTCCGCCATCACCAGCGGCTCATACACAGACTCCAGCTGAAGCAGCAAAAGAGGCAGCTCCCGTTGCTCTTACTCCGTTTCAAAAGACATCGTGCGAAGTTGCAACGGTGACCGCTGGACTGGGAACTGCTCTTGCTTTGGGAAAAGCTACTGGTCCACTGTTCATGGGTAATGTGTTTACCTTTGCACTTGCGAGTCTAATTGGCTATCGTGCTGTGTGGAATGTCGCTCCGGCTCTGCATTCTCCGCTGATGAGTGTAACGAATGCAATCTCAGGTATTTAAACTCTTCTACATACAGTCTCCTCACGACAAACGCTAATTTGTTGTTCTTGCAGGAATGGTTGGAGTCGGTGGTCTCTTCGTCATGGGCGGAGGACTTCTGCCGGGGACTTTCCCCCAGGTTCTCGGCGCTTTCTCCGTGCTGCTGGCATTTGTTAATGTCTCTGGGGGATTTGTTATCACGAAACGCATGTTGGACATGTTCAAACGTATGTCATGGAATAGACATTCTTGTTTTACTGTTATTGCTAACCCATCTGCTTTGCGCAAACAGGTAAAACAGATCCCCCTGAATATCATTGGCTCTATGCCATTCCAGCCGTGTTATTTAGCGGTGGGTATATTGCTGCTGCAAGTACTGGCATGGCCGGTCTTGTACAGGCGGGATACCTTGTCAGCAGTGTCCTGTGCATCGGTATGCCTTGTTGATGTCCAACTCTCATTCGATAATATTCCCCGAAAGTGACTGAATCATTATAGGTTCCATCTCAGGCTTGTCTTCCCAGTTGACAGCACGTACAGGCAATATTCTCGGAATGTTGGGAGTTAGCACTGGTGTACTTGCATCCTTAGCTGCAGTAGGCTTCTCTCCTGATATTCTCATCCAATTCGCCGGCGTAGCTGGAACTGGCAGTATTATCGGTATTTAAACACTTCTATATTTTAAGGACAATGTTGTAATGATGCCATCCCAGGACTTTTAATTGGCCGTCGTATCACAGCCACAGATTTGCCACAAACCGTTGCTGCCCTGCACTCCGTAGTGGGGCTGGCAGCAGTTCTCACAAGTATCGGCAGCGTGATGGCTGGCATATCCGACATTTCGACCTTACACCTTGTGACAGCATACTTTGGCGTTTTAATTGGCGGCGTCACGTTCACTGGCAGTATCGTGGCTTTCCTGAAGCTCGCAGGCCGCATGTCTTCGAGACCTCTTGTTCTCCCTGGCCGGCATCTGATAAATTCGTCACTTCTGGCTGCTAATGTTGGAACGATGGCCACTTTTATCACGATGGCGCCCGGTGCTCCAATGATTGGTGCCGCCTGCCTTGCTGGCAACACAGCATTGAGCTTCTTGAAGGGATATACTACTACTGCGGCCATTGGCGGAGCGGACATGCGTATGTCTTCAATGCATCTTTTGACATTCAATAACCGCTAATCAACACCCCAACCTTCAGCCGTCGTGATCACTGTTTTGAACGCATACTCAGGCTTCGCGCTCGTTGCCGAAGGTTTCATGCTCGGCAACGACCTCTTGGTCTCGGTCGGTGCCTTGATTGGAGTCTCAGGCAGCATACTGTCATACGTTATGGTAAACCGGCTTCTATCCCTCCCGATATTGACTTATCTACTAATCCTCTTTCTAAACTACAGTGCCACGCAATGAACCGCTCCCTAGCAAACGTTCTCTTCGGCGGAATCGCCGCGCCAGATACCACCACACATAAAATTGAGGGCGAGATCACGAAAACCACGGTCGAAGATACCGTAGACGCGCTCTCGAATGCAGAGAATGTTATCATTGTAAGTTTTCCTTCTTTTCCTCATTTGTGGGAATATGATGGGTTCTGACAGCCGTACCCAGGTTGTAGGCTACGGCATGGCTGTCGCAAAAGCCCAATACGCAATCTCAGAAATAACACACATGCTGCGCTCTCGCGGCGTCAACGTACGCTTCGCGATACATCCCGTGGCGGGTAGAATGCCTGGCCAGTGCAACGTTCTTCTTGCGGAGGCGTCGGTGCCTTATGATAGTAAGCCTCCCTATCCGTCCCTCTGCCCTTCCATCTCTCCTTACTCCAAGTCTATGTGACACTCTGGCTCTTTAATCGGGGTCTAATATCGGTGGTGCAAAATCTAGTCGTCCTCGAAATGGACGAAATAAACGACGACTTCCCAAATACCGATGTCACTCTCGTCATCGGCGCGAACGATACCGTCAATCCGATTGCGTTGGAAGCTGGGTCGCCGATTGCGGGCATGCCGGTGCTACATGCGTGGAAGAGCAAGCATGTAGTTGTTATGAAGAGGGGTATGGCTAGTGGATATGGTAAGTTCGTATTTTTTCTGAACGGAGGAGGTTGAGGGTTAGGTTGTGGTTGTGATGTGATGAACGGTGTGAATTGGATCGGCTGACTTTGATGTGTAGCGGATGTCCCAAATCCCATGTTCTTCATGCCGGGGACGAAAATGTTGTTTGGAGATGCGAAGACTACTTGTGATGGTGAGTGCTATCTATCATGGACGGTTGGTACTAGACTAATTGGATTAGCTATCAAACAAGCTTTAGAGAGTCAGCCTAGGTGAAGATTAGTATGCTTTCTCGGCAATTTCTTGGATTTATTTTGGCAATTCCGACACTTGCATAGTAGTAAGGTCAATCATAAACGTGCATTGTACATTGATTTCAGATATGTAGGCATAAATCATACACCTTCTGTGGGTTAGAAGGCGATGTTACCTCCGCCACCGTTTGCAAAAATCGATGTTTTCATGAAGTCTAGAGATTTCATGATGGCGATAACGACGCGCGCCTGCTGGGCTGGATTCTGCTGTTTCGGAGAGAATTACTAGCGGTGGCATAGATTGGAGAAGATGGCACGGCTAAGGTATAGGAGACATTTTCCTTCTCCGTCTAGTGCTGTTGGGTGATTGATTAGGAAGCGCTGTTCAAACACTATACTGCTGTCGGCAGCCACCAGGGTAAGGAACTAAGTCCATCGAAACCCTTTTGTGGACAGTTTCTGAATGTATGTTTAATGGCTTGTCTTAGTCGAATTTCTGTTAGAAGAAGGGAGAAGACAGAGTTTCTACCATCAGCTCACCAAGCAAACCTCAAAAAAATACACCCCCCGAGACATGAACGTGTGCAAAAATCGAAGGCTGTGATGTTGGTTTGTAAACTTGCCAAAATTCGGCTAAGGTCGGCCGAACCCAACCTGATTGATCCCCTTCAACTTTAACATCCACAGTCTCCGGAACACATTGAAGCGACTCTAAAGCAAGGTACCCCGGCAAAATCCAATTAATAATGACGATTGATTGCGTTGCTAGGTTTGCCTTCAAACCTACGCACACATATAGCAGACTCGGAATCCTCACAATTTGCTCTTGCTGCTAGCAACCCAATTCACTGACCGTCCGTTCTCCAGCATCCCGCAAACCTCAGGTTATAGTAAGAATTATCATGAAGGAAGTAATCGTCTACTCGGGCCCCAAGGCCGAAGTCGTCGACTCTCCGGTTCCAGAGCCTGCAGCAGATCAGGTATTGATCAAAGTAGTAGTCAGTGGCTCGAATCCGAAAGATTGGTATAGTACATACTCTTCGTCCTCACCCTCACCCTCATGTTAAAGGCCATACCCCACTAACACAGAATTTGTAATCTATCAGGAAAATGGGCGAATGGAAAATGATGACGGGCAACACCGGCGACGATATTGCAGGCATCGTCCACGCCGTCGGCTCCGACGTGTGGGAATTCAAACCCGGCGACCGCGTCGCGGCCTTCCATGAGATGAGGACGCCAGGTGGGAGTTATGCGGAGTATGCCCTGGCCGCGCAGCATACGACTTTCCATATTCCTAAGAAGACGACTTTCGAAGGAAGGTTCTCCCATCCCATCCTTCTCCTCCCTTCCCTTCTCTTCACCAGCTCCCAGTTCTCCCTCAATCTCAATATCCAAGATGCAAGACTAACTCACCGATTACATACAGAAGCAGCAACAATCCCCCTCGCAGCTATGACCGCAGCAATAGGCCTGCACATCCGCCTCTCCATCCCCCTCCCCTTCCTCCCCACGCCTTCCAACTTCACCACCCCCGTCCCCCTCGTAATCTACGGCGGCTCCTCCGCCGTCGGCGCATTCGCTCTGAAACTCGCAGCGCTATCAAACATCCACCCCCTCATCACTATCGCAGGCGCCGGGGCCTCGTACGTAGAAACTCTGATTGACCGCAGTAAAGGCGACACAATCATAGACTACCGCAAGGGTGACGCCGCCGTTGTGTCTGGCATAAAAGAGGCGCTGAAGGGGGCGACGCTACGCTATGCTTTCGATGCCGTGAGCGATCATGGCAGTTATCAGAATATCGCAAAAGTGCTGGACCCGCACGGCGCCATTACGCTCGTGCTGCCGGGCAAGAAATACGAGGAGATCCCTAAAACCGCGACATTGAGCCTAACCAGCGTCGGCGACGCGCATGAAGACGCGAAGGATTTCGCATACATCTATTTCAGATACATGGCCCGTGGGCTCCAGGAAGGCTGGTTTACGGGACATCCGACCGAGGTGGTACCAGGCGGGTTAGACGGCGTGGAGCGAGCGATGATCAACCTCAAGGCTGGTAAAGCCAGTGCAGTAAAATACATTTTCCGCATTGCGGATACGGGAGGTGTGAGAGCGTCGGCGCTGTAGGACAGCATTCATCAAAATATATCCAACATGTGTCAGCATGAAACTTTCCGCACTAGTGCCTACCCCGGGCCCTTTCTACCTAAATACTGAACGTGCCTGGCTATGAACTAGTACGGAATGAAGGCACTTCGAACTTGAGGGGGGGCCGCG
>KV745132.1:16011-30609 GCA_001692735.1 Lepidopterella palustris CBS 459.81 | reverse complement strand
GCGGTGGAAGGAGGCCGAAGAGCTGGGCGTGCAAGTGATGGAAACAAGAAAGAGGGTGCTTGGAGCGGAGCATCCTTCCACGCTTCTTAGCATGGTCAACCTGGCGTCAACGTATAGGAATCAAGGCCGGTGGAAGGAGGCCGAAGATCTAGAGGTGCAAGTAATAAAGACGGTCAAGACGATGCTCAGTTTAGAACATCCTTTCACGCTAACCAGTATGGCCAACCTGGCGTTGACGTACATAAATCAAGGGCGGTGGAAGGAGGCCGAAGAGCTGGGCGTGCAAGTAATAGCGACGAGAAAGAGGGTGCTTGGGGAAGAGCATCCAGACACGCTTACCAGCATGGGCAACCTGGCGTCGACTTACAGGAATCAAGGGCGGTGGAAGAGGGCTGAAGAGCTGGAGGTGCAAGTGATGGAGACGTTTAAGAAGGTGCTTGGAGCGGAGCATCCTTCCACGCTTCTTAGCATGGACAACCTGGCGTCGACATTTAGGAATCAAGGGCGATGGAAGGAGGCGGAAGAGCTAGGTGTGCAAGTAATGGAGATGAGTTCGAGAGTGCTTGGGGAGGAGCATCCTTCTACGCTGACCAGCATGGGCAATCTAGCGTCAACGTATAGGAATGAAGGACGGTGGAATGAGGCCGAAGAGTTGGACGTGCAAGTCATGGAGACGAGAAAGAGGGTGCTTGGGGAGCAGCATCCAGACACGCTTCTTAGCATGGAGAACCAGGCATCGACGTACAGGAATCAAGGGCGGTGGAAGGAGGCTGAAGAGTTGGGCGTGCAAGTAATAGAGACGAGAAAGAGGATACTTGGGTCGGAGCATCCAGACACGCTGGCCAGCATGGGCAATCTGGCATCGACGTACAGGAATAAAGGGCGGTGGAAGGAGGCCGAAGAGCTGGAGGTGCAAGTGATGGAGGCGAGTTCAAGGGTGCTTGGGGAGGAACATCCTTCCACGCTTCTTAGCATGGCCAACCTGGCGTCGACTTACAGGAATCAAGGGCGGTGGAAGGAGGCGGAAGAGCTAGAGGTTAGAGGTGCAAGTAATGGAGACGTTCAAGATGGTGCTTAGTTTAGAACGTCCTTTTACACTGACCAGCATGGGCAACTTTGTTGGCTAGGACGTTTCAGCTCTAGTAACACCACTGTTTCAGCGACGTATTGGTATATAGATAGGGGTATCCCCTCCTTTCAATCAACAAGCGATTCAATCTTTGCACCAGCTTCCAGCTGACAGAATCTTTCCGCAAAATGCAGGGCGTTTTGGATCCGTATAAAATGCACACAATGTCACCCTTTTTAATCGTTGAGAAGCCGAGGCCTATATCGTGTTCTCCCATCAAGAAGACCTTTTTACCACTTGCCACCTCACCCATATGTCGAAGGTAGTATCGTAACTTGGCATTTCTCTCAGCGTCTTCCGCTGAACGGGCGCTATTTTCATTGTCGTAAGCTCCAAGAAGATCCGCAATTGGATAGAGAGTATTGTGCATTGCAGTGAACGAACCATCTGCAAGGATAGTTCGAAGGAGAGTCTCCTGTGGATTACCCACAAACCAGTCTGGCACTTTCCTGCCCGATCGTTTTCGGGAGAGCTTCTTTACCTGTGTCTCCAATAGCGTCTGGATTTCTTTGAGCTGATATGCTTCTTTGAGAATTGGAGAGAAGTATGTATGTTTGAATTTGTGCCATACAATAGTGTGAATACTACCCAACGTGTGGCCTGATACAGTGAGCTCCAGCTGGTTGAAGTTCGTAGACGCCGGCGCACAAGGTTTGTCCCTACACGCGCTAAGATGGATCGGCACCTCTGGTACAAATATTGGGCCACCAATACGAACCTCCAATTGGCTCAGTTGGGAATCCAAGTCGGGAGGCTGTAAGTTCGGTCCGATCATTTCGTAGGTACAACATATTGGAGAATGTCCAATGAACAAGAACTGCGGACTGCATTGCGCGCAAGATTGGTGTAGATATCCTCCACCGAATCCTCATAGCTTGGTGTGATCTGGTCTTGAAGCAGGCATATAGCGCTTTCAGATGGTTCGCTCGAGGCGCCGGTTGTCGAACTGGCACGGATCTACAGTGGCCTAGTGTTGAACTAGCTAGGAGCTTCTAGTAGGTTCTTTACCTCATATTTGTAATTGTTCTGTACCGCTTCTTCTAGAATGTTCTCTGCCATATTCTCTTAGTATATATAGCTTCTGCATTTCGTAGGAACAATACAAGGAAGACAATTTCGAACTCCCGAACCAAACTGCTCGGGCAGTTCAACACCGGTATACTTTGTTGACGGCCAGAAACGCAAAGACACAATCGCGAGGCCCTGTGGTTTTGAGGTGTTCCCGCGCATGCCATAATACGTTGAAAAAGTCTAGCTCGTTCTTTCTATGTGCTTTTCGGTCACGGTAGATGTCCCGTAACGGCGCGAAGCCTCGAGTCTTCTTGATTCTGTTATGCCAATCTCCCTCTTCCGCGCTCCTGGCAATTCTGCAAACGGAGATGAAGGGACTGATGACGAAGTCCAGCGGAAGCACAATATTGCCCCAGACCATGTCTACTCTTGGTGAACCACTGTGTCTTGGTATACCCAGGCGCGGCAGAACCAAGGGAAGTTGAGAATCCTCTCCAAAAGCTTTCTCCTTCCTCCAGTCGTAAGGTCCTTTGACTTGTCCTTGTATAAAGTCCCAAAGAATTTTGCCACAGCTTGCTGGTCCAGCATAGGCATGCAACATGAGTCCTTGGTGTTGGAGGGCAGGGTTGAGAGTTCATTGTACATGTCGTTCATCAACCTAGCATCGTGACTTTGAACACCTAACTAATTGACAGTGCGGCTAGCTTTGCTGTAAATTTCTCCCATGCGGCGGATCTGAGCGTCCTTCTCTGCCGTGTCGTCCTGGTCGATGCAGAGTTGATCAACCCATAGACGGTGCGGTTTCTCGGCATAGCGCAGGTGCTACAGCGCAGTCAATAAACTTTCCGTTACTTGAGGGTCTTTGTCTGAAGCCGGGATTCGCCTGTCTTGATGTAGATCGTTCTGGTTCGCTCGGACAGCCTGCGTGCCTCTAACGGAGCCTGGACTAACTCGTATTCAATCCATGCTGTATTAGAATTCTTGTTCTTCCCTTGGGGGTGTAGAGAACGCAACGTGATATGATTTGGCTGAAGAGGTCGACACTGGTAGGGTGATTTTGGAACACTTTGTTCGATTGGTGGCAATTTTTTGATTGATAATTTGGAGAATGTCAGAAACCAAGTCTAGCGCTGATGCCGTCATTGTGGCGACCAACTGGTTCTTGGCGAGTATATAGACGACGCTATCCAGGAGAAAGGCTTAGGCCCTTCGCGTGGTTCTTACAGTAGGATCCAATAGGCTCCCGGTAAGTTTATACCCTTAAAATGCAGGCTCTTCTCACAGCCTCGGCCCTGTCAATAGTGCCCTTGTGTCGGCTCCAGCGCATCAACTTCCGTGGAGCCTCAACGCCACCAATACGATACCCCTACTTGGGGATTCCACAGTTCTCTATGGAGTACATGGGGGATATGCATACGGACTGCGCCCATTCTCTGTCATCCTTTAAGGAAAAATCGCTTGAGAACCAATCAGCATTTAGTATTTAAGAAAAGTAACAGGGAGGGGGGCAGCCCGTACATGTTACCCCCTTGTATATACCTCGTATCCCTCTAGAATACAATATTCAGTTCCCTCTTGATAATTCCCATCATCTACTGCTCCGGATGACACCTGGCAGATGACAAGCACACTTCGTTAGCTAGGCTTCAAGGGTAAATGCGCTCCGGCTGGGACGTCCTTCGCCGGCAACAATTCGTCAATCATACGTATAGAGAGCCACGATGAGGTTGGACGCAGATGGGGAACAGATGAGAGAAGAACCTGGTGTCAGCGCTGCAGCATCTTTACGAGGGCCCCTTATCGCAACAAGAAGTTTCTCAGCGAGGGTCACAAGTTCCTGAGATAAGACAACAGCTCAATAACCCTCGCCGCACCATGTGGCCGACAAGCCTGAATCCCATTTCGCATTTCTTTCTGGAGAGCTATTCAGCGTGGCTATCAGAAGTCTAATTACAATCGGGATCGCCATTTGTGGTCTTTCATCATTAGTTTTGAAAGAAGACTCTTATTTGAACAAAAGCAACCTGAAGATCTTATGAGAGCCTAGAAATGAAAAGAAGTGAAAAGGAAGTGAACTGGTGCGCAGAAATTTGATATGATTCCTTGATGTAGGGCAAACTTCGGGAATACGCAAATGCAAAATCAGCCTGGTACGTCAAGTCCGTCTGATGAGAAGTGTACGGACTACTTGCAAGATATCTTCTTCATTAGTGTTAATGGTATCTTTCAGACTGGCTCTATCGCAATGGTACCAGCAGTATCCTTGTCCTTACCAATGTCTACCGCGCTGCTAACTTCAATAAAATCTTCCAGCTCTTCGCTAACAGTTTTGAGCTTCTCCTTCACACTAACTACACCCTCAAACCCGACAATATGCCGCGCAGGCGGATTGTCGTGACCACCAATAGCGGTAAGCGCATGTACCGTTTCAGCAATCAGCGCGCCTTTGAGGGCTTGTGACAGAGGCGGATAAAACGACGTAACCTGTGGCGAGCTCAGCAGATCGCCAGTGGAAGGGTTTAGCAAAGCACTATCCGCAGAGGTTGGTGAGGTTGCGCTTGTTGGTGAAGAATCACCAACAAAAGTCGACGAGCTGTTACTCATGTCGAGTTTGTCGAGAATGCTGGAGAAAATCTCGCGGGCAAGGGGAGCGGGATTGACGTCAGGCGAGTACTGCGGGAGAGGTGGGACAGACGTTAGACGGTTTGTGAGGACATTTACTTCCATGTTTGGCTGGACTATAGATACTTTGATGTTGAAGGGGGCGATTTCATATGCCAGGCTCTGGAGAGCTGTTAGCAGATCCTAGTCACAAGTGTTGGAAGAAGTTGATATCACATCACAGTATCCCTCAATGGCCCATTGAGATGCGCAATACATTCCCAAGCCTGGTGTTCCCAAATGACCAGCTAGAAATGGTGTTAGTTGGTAGGCGAAATGGAATTTGTAGAGACAAACTTATTCCAGTCAATACGATAATGTGACCATTCTTCTTTTCTCTCATGCTAGGCAGGAGAGCTTTGATTATATTGACATTGGCGAAAAAGTTAGTTTCGAATTGCTCTTGAACAAGGCTAAGGGTCCTTGATGACTGTGCCAACTCTTCAATGGTCCCTATGATGGCTGCAGCCCAAGTCGATACCAGTCAGTTCGTATCTCGCCCTAGCAGTCGCATATTTTAAATGGGTGTGAAAATAAAGGTGCCCTCATACCTTCGCTCGTACAACCGAAAAGCACATCAACTCTTCCAAAAGCCTCGATAGCTTCCGCGATCGCAGCTTGGCATTGGCTGACAATTCTAACCACCAGCATAAGTCACCCCTAAATTCCCATATCCTCTCCCTAGAATACCGCATTGTACTGCGACTTACCTCCCATCCAGCCCAACAACCCTCAGCCTCTCCTTCCATCGCTGGGTCGTTTTAACCTCGTCTAAGAAAGCTCGAAACTCCTCGCTCCGCTCCTCATGTTTCTCAAATTCAATTGGCAGAACACCCGCCACCACGTAATCGCCATGTTCCAGAACTTGCCGAGCTAGTGCGATGGCGACAGGAGAGGTTCCTGTGGTAATAAACCAGACACGCGGAGCGTTGTGAGGAGGGAATCGTGGTGAGCGAGGACGTGGAAGCTTGGATGGTGCGGGGGCGACCAATTGAGGAGTCGTCATATTTCGGATGTGGTTGGGATATTCATCGTTGGTGCGGATGATTAGGACGTATACAAGATTTATTGTGATAGAATGAATCGAGGTGTTGAAGTGTTGTCGTAGGGCTAAACCAAGGATTTAACACTTGCGTAACGCCGATACAGCCACGCTTTGTGGCGTCTCCCATAGACCTTCAAACCTAAGTTCTAGTCGGACAAGCAAGACACATTCCAGCTCTGCTCGCTCTATCTCTTAAACTGGGGCAATATGTATACTGGATCCCTACACCGTTTCCATGCATACCTCAATACACATTTATCGTAGGAGCGAAAGAGCACGACCTTATTAGCCTTGCCCTTCACCTTTATCTCGATACTGAACCCTTGCCATCCGCTCACACCTGTCTTTCCAGTCTAGGTATAACTCAGAGGCCTTCTTCTTAGAGAGCTAAGATAGTAGAGCTTGTCTCTATAACCGTCGCTATAGTCAACGCAACGGGCACCGTAAGAAATAACGATTTGATCCCGAGGTTAAACAATGCACCTACTGTGATGGTATTGCAGTATAATGCGCCGTCAAGTGAACGGGATCGAGTGTCCTCATAGCAACCTAGATGCCACTGTCCATTATCTCGTCCGTTTCCCGCATCCCTCGCTGAGTTCCCGTGTTCCAACCCTGCAGTGACATCTAAGAACAGCCACAAGGAAGCAAGTAAGAATTATTGAACCGAGTGACTCGCTCCATTCATTGGGATTTACATACCGGTATACTACACGATCGAGGCCTCCATGATAGTATATGGCTAGTGAGAGATCACCAATAGTAAGTGCACCTTCGCTAGAACGGTGGACGGGGCGGCTCGTCCCGCCCAAAAGAAGAATACCCTGCGGGTACCTACAAAGATGCAAGGAAGGTGTTGAAGCCACAGCTCGTATTACAGTCCAGCATCTCACACAACAGCAAATTCTTCACTCAATTATTCATGACCCATCCTCACGTGCAAATGTGCAGCCTAGGCGGTGGTAAATATCGCCAGAAACGTGTTAAAGTAGCCTCTTATTGTAGACAACTCGGCTGTTAGGCAATTTGGTTACCTGGGAGGACGTTCCGCGAGGGTTTGCCCAGCGGCCGATCGGATACTGCACGAATAAAACGCAGTTGCTCTGCCCCAAATGACGCAGTATAGAGGGAAAGGAAGGGGAATCGAAGAGCTGAAATCTGCTGAAATCGTTCAAACCGTTGCAAACAGACAATTGAGAGCTGTGGGTAGAGCCAATAGAACCGCCAACTGCCTTAGGCCCACTTTAAACGCATCGTTCCAATCCTTGATTGGTGGAATGTTATCGATAGGTAATGCTTAATTTTTTTAGCGTTGAGTTTCATGAGTTTCTGTAAGGAAATTATAGAAAGTTCAAGATATACAACTACAAATCGCACCATAAAGTATCACAATCATACAGACTTGTAGCACCAGCCGTTAAACTCTCTTGCTGAATTCCTCCTCAACAATCATGGCCCCGGGGCAGCTCGAGCAGAGACGGGCACATAATCTACTTCTCATATCAAAACTACTGAACGGCCGTGAAGCATCCCCGTTCACTCTAATCATCGACTCTTTAGAGCAGTCCGGAAAACCCCTCATTCGGGAATACATTAGAAGAGCCACAATCGCAAAAACCAAGACCATCTACGTATCTTTCGAGACCCTAAAACCTCCCAGAGGCATCGACTGCTTTATCCCAGCATGCGGAAAGGATCTATCCGCTACGCAGAACCTTTTAGCAACTACAGCAGCTTCAAAAGATAGACGTCTTGTCATTTTCGATACGTTAAATACAATAGCCGCCAATCCTGCTTCAAACATTCCTGGGTTCCTCCTATCGTTGATCTCGCCGACGACTTCTGTGCTTGCTGTTTATCACAAGGATATTCCGTTGAGAATAACGCCAGAGACTGCACATAATCCGCCTCCGCTTGCTTTGCTTAAGTATATGTCTACGGCCATCATCACGACACACTCCCTTCATCACATTCTCTTACAAAAGTCCGCGAGGGATCGGAGCCTCGCTGAGCCTCTTTTCGGATTGGAGGAGGGGGTTGAGGGTATGCTGCGAGGCTTGGGCAGTAATGATCCACGGGGAATAGTGTTAGAGATGGAATATAGGAGGAAGTCCGGTCGTGGAGTGAGGGAATGGTTCTTTATTCCTTCACCCAAGCGAGCTAGTCCCGAGACTGCTGGAGGGAAGGCTAAGGAAATAGTCATCCTCCTTGAGGACCATCCACTATATCGCCGCGTTCCTGAGAATGAAACGGATGCTGGCAACGCTGATGAAGGAATTGATTCAACATTCAACTTGAGCCTTACGGAAAGACAGAGGCAAGACCGGGAAAGAGTGGTTCTACCATATTTTGATGCGCAGAAAGGAGAGGGTGGGGAGGGGGGACGAATATTGTACGATATGGGCGAGGAGGATGATTTCGACGAGGAGGAAGATGAGATTTAAGGGTTCATAAAGGCGCCCGATTTGATCCCAATCTTCGTGACCACCACTCCCAAAACTAGGATATTCATCCTAGCAGATATCTCAGATTTTAATTTTCGAACCATTTGACGCAGAATCATGGACACAATAGATGTAATTCCTTTCCAAGGTGCTACACATTTTGCGGATAATATACAAGAGTTGGCAGCATTTAATGCATAGCAAAAATTTGCTTCTTCCGTAGATGCACTGGTTCCTCTCCCTTTGGTGTGTCGGGTATGGTCTTCTCCAATTTCTAGAAATTCTTGTGAGTAAAGATCCGGCGAAGCCTACGAGGGGGATATTTTTACCAGATTGTCAAAAACACACTTATTCAGACTCCTTTCGGCTGGCCGGCAGTTCCACAACTGCTGGTTGTTGTTTTCCAGGCATTTCCAATGTCTCTGGAATTCCGATAGGCAGTGCGTATTAATGTCCTCGATTCTAGCAAGTCCAACCGTCAGCGATAAATAGGCCCGTATACGTTCCGCGCCACGCAGATGTCTCCATCTCCAATATGGGGGAAGCTCCTACACGCTTGCGGCACATCTTGTGACCTTCCGTCCTTCCCTCATACATTCCAGCTCTCCTCGGCCATTGGACTCTGTCTTGCATACCATGTAATCATCATTGAAAGGTTTGCATCGCGCACCGATGAAGAAAGACGCACTGAGCAGAGGTGCTGAGCTGGCTCCGATTTCCTTGACCTTGGGGATGTCGTCGGGTAGAGGGGTGGTATCTATGAGAACCGATTGGTTGAATCTAGGCAAGGTCAATCGATAATTCAGGCGTATACATGTCGGATATAGGAAATACCTGGGTTGCCTCGCGGCCATCTTGAATGTGTGACCACAATGCGTTTCAATGGGAGCTGCGAGGGTTGTTTGACGATTGGCAGTGGTTCGTGAAGTTCGGCCTTGCGTGCAGCTGGGCGAGCCGCACACAGAGCCGAGCTGTGATTGGCTACTTTTCGCGGCAGCTTTCTTTCAACAAACTCCGTGCCTACAACAAACATTTGCTGCCTGTCTTTTTCCAGCACACCTGCGCGCAATGCCTTCAGGACCGACTGAACACTTTCTCGAGCTGTTCTGACAACAGCAACCTCTCCCTCGCCATCCCCCCCGACGCGACGCGGTCCTTCTCGTCCAGCGCGTGCCTGATTCCTAGACCTCATCAACCAACCACGTCTCTGATTCAGACCTGCTGCACCTTCCTGCCTCCAAATCCCCCTCAATCGCCGTATCTATATCCATTATGTTTGGATCTTCTCAGCCGCAACAGCCCAAACAGTTTGGCACGCTGTTTGGGAGCTCTACGGCCCCAACAGGTGGGCTTTTTGCCTCGAGTCAACCCCAGCAAACTGGTGGTGGGCTTTTTGGTCAAAGCAATGCTGGACAACAACAAGGAGGTGGATTATTTGGGTCTACGCAGACTCCGCAATCGCAACAGGGTGGTGGTTTGTTTGGATCTACTCAGGCTTCGCAACCGCAGCAAGGCGGTAGTTTATTTGGTACTACGCAGCCTTCGCAGCCGCAACAGGGAGGTGGTTTATTTGGTTCTACGCAAGCCTCGCAGCCGCAACAAAGCGGTGGTCTCTTCAGCACTACTCAATCAGGAAGCTCGATCATGGGCGGCTTTGGTTCTTCGCAACAAAATACAGGCGGGAGCTTATTTGGAAAACCCCCGCCCACATTCGGCGCATCTCAGCAGCAGCAGCAACAGCAACAGCCCAGTATATTCGGTGGGAGCTTGCAACCCGCACCTACGCTGCCGTCCGTTTTGCAACAGTCTCAACAACAGCAGCAGCAGCTACCACAATTGAGACAGTCTACGCTGTTCAAGCCGTTCGAGAGCCAGGCTGGTCCTCGTAAGCCTTTCTTATTTGCCTACTGCCACTGAGTTAAGCTAATGTGTCGCTATCTGTAGGAGAAAAACCTATTGCCGAGCAAATAAAACTTCTGTATGACAAATGGGACCCTGAAAACCCATCCAGTGCCTTCCAACAGTACTGCTACAACCAGGTTCAAATCGATCTTGTGCCCTTTTACGGACCTAACCCAGGCGAGGATCCTGCGAAATGGGAGGAGGCTTTGGGTAAAAAGCCCAGCGAAGAGTCGGTACCGGTCTTGATCAAGGGGTTCAAGGAGATACTTGCGCGGATCCGACTGCAGTCCCAAGCCGTTGCAGCATTACAAAAACGATTACATGAAATCAATGATAGCCTCACTGTAATGATGCAGACACACGACTTGGTTATTGCGGTGCGCGCAGCGGAAGCCAGGAGGAAGCACATTGCGTTCACCCAGCGGACTCTTACTCTGGCGACCAAGGTTCAAATTCTTCGCAATCGAGGTTACGCCATGGACAGTGCGGAGGAAGAATTGAAGAAGAAGCTCGTTGAACTTGAGAAGAAAGCTTTCGATCCTATTCTTGTAGGAAGGACAGAAGAGATTTGGGCGAGGATGTCAGCGGTAAGGGCCAGGGCACATATGCTGCAGGAAGAGTCAGAGAAGATGGGGAAAAGCTTGGAGAAAAACGGTGACAACGCTCTGAGCGAGGACGATCAGAAACAGGTCAAAAAGGTTTGTGAAGTTGTTCTCAAAGCATTAGTTTGCAGGTGCTAACGATTGCCCCAGCTACTGGATGACTACGACCTGCAGCTATCTTACATGAGGAAGGAGATTGCGGAACTTGCGAAAGATTATGCCGAGTGGGAAAACGCCTCGACACCTGTAGTGAACGGCAACACTTCTGGAAGGTGATACGGCACGGGGACAGATACACATTGCAAAGATCAGCAGGAATATGGGCGCGGGATGAAGTGAGAAGGATCTTATTCAGCTGTCTATCATGCTTGTCCTGAGTTGTTTTAGGGGACTTTGGGCAAGTGTCACAGGAGGGCACTCCTTGATACGTGATCAAGTTTGTTGGATGCGAGCCCTCAGCGTTGATTTGCCGTGTCTCCAAGACGCGCATGATGTACTTTATAGGGAGAGGTTTCCAAAATACGTTTGGTGGGAGGAACCAAGGACGGAAAAGCAGACCAACGACACCCTCACATAATATATCGATGACATTCCCAACACTTAAATAGTACACAATTATTATCACATGCCCATGTCAATCCTTCCCCTAAACGCCAAAATCCTGAGGTTTCGAAGGGCGGTGTCTGGGTTTTTGTTTTACACGAGCTTTCGAGCATAGTCGATCACGAAAGGAGCTGCAGACTCTTTCGTCAATTTTAATCCAGAGTCTCTACTATAGGAACTACTTACAGAAGTATAGAACAAGGCAGGTCGCAGCGGCCCATCGGACATTCAGCGCGGCATATGCTTCTTGAGCCTGGTACCTGGCGTCAGTATCTAGTATCCTGTCGCAAAGGCATAGTAGGAGAGAATAGTTGGTACCTCGAGCTCGACCTTGCTAGGTGGTGGTGGTGCTTCAGGCTCCATTAGTATGGTGTTTTTGAAGGTGTTTAATGCAATAACTCACGTCCTCCAAACATTTTGAGTTTGTGTGGTGTGGAATGCTGTACGATTTGAGATGCTTTGCGGTGATGCTTTCCGGTGATGCTTTCGGGGATTGATGGTTGCCAAAAAATCGCTGCAGTTCGGCGGAGGAAAAAGCGAGTCTCCGATAGATGATTAGCTCATCTATGCCAAGATAAAGTTATTCACGACGTGCCTTTCACTCCCTTCGCTCTTTCACACTCCTGAATCATACAATCTCAAACTCACTATTCGTTCCAGAAAACCTCGTCGTCGTCTTCGTTCATTAGCAGGTTCTGCTTCACCAACAAAGCGCCCTTTCGGCCCTTTCACACCATCAATCCAACATCATGGAAGACGTCGAGTTCAACTCCTCATACTCTCACTCTCCCCTCCCAGAAGCCGGTCACGATCCCGCAGACCCTAACCGCCCCGAGATCGATGAAGAGAATTCCCTTAACCCTCCCATCACGAACCCCGACCAGGACGTGGAAGTCGACGAAGACAAAGACGGAATGCCTGACCCTGACGACCTTGAAGAAGACGCCCTCTCCGATGCCGACTCCGCCCTCTCCGATGTTGATGAAGCGCAGTTCGAGAACTTTGATATCGCAAATGTGGCGATTGAGGATCGGCCTGCTATGATCGATGAGACGAATCTCAATCTCATTGGCGTCCACAAGCGCAAGCGGACTGAGGGTGAGGGCGACGGAGAGGCGAAAAAGAAGAAGAAGAGGGATAATCGGCGCGAGAAGCCGAGAAGGAGGAAAGGGAGGGGCGATGATGAGGTAAGTGGTGGGGATGAGGTTGAGGGGCGAAGGAGCAGGAAGAGGAAGGAAGGTGGAGCTAGGAGAGCGAGTCCGGATGAAGATAATGACGAGAATTTGACACCCGAAGAACGTACGTAAGCTTAGCTATTGCTACTTCGCGCCTTTCAGGACCATAATACTGACGGGTTTGACACAGGGCGGAGACGCGCGCTCGATAGAGCCATGGACGCAGCTGTCAAGCAGAGCAGCACCCGTCGTCGCAAGAAGGATGGCATTGATCTCGAGCAAATGGCGGACGCCGAAATCGAAGACATGCGCCGCCGCATGACTGATGCAGCTCAAGCCGACAATGAAGGCCGGGATCGCGGCGAACCTGCACAGCACAAGTTGAAGCTCCTCCCCGAAGTAGTGGCCCTCTTGAACAAGAACACACTGAAGGATTCTCTTGTCGACCCTGACACCAATCTTCTACAAGCCGTCCGCTTCTTCCTCGAGCCGCTGAACGATGGCAGTCTCCCATCGTACAACATCCAGCGCGAGCTATTCGCTGCACTAGCTAAACTCCCAATGACCAAAGATAGCTTGGTGGCTAGCGGGATCGGCAAGGTCATCGTGTTCTACACAAAGAGCAAGCGTCCAGAGTTGCTCATCAAGCGCCAAGCAGAGCGCCTCTTGGTGGACTGGACGCGTCCAATCTTGAAGCGCACAGACGACTACCGCAAGAAGGACTTCGAGCAGGCTACTTACGATCCTATGTAAGGCTTCACCCTCGCCTCCCTCTTCCCTTTCTTCTTCAAATCAATCCACTAACTTCTCTCTAATAGGAAACTCCCCGTCCGCCCTTCCAACCCAAACACCCAGGCCGCCCAGGCCGCCGCCGCCCGCGCCAAAGCACTCGAAACGCCCCGTGTTTGGAATCGTGCCAGAATGGAAGGTGGACCGACCACCTACACCATCGTTCCCAAGAGCAACATTCAGACGCCAGAGCAGGTGCGCCGTGCGCCGGGTGCGGCTGGCGACGAGGCCTTCAGACGCATGCGCGCCAGGCAGTTGGGCAAGAGTGGCAGAGGTGGGAGGTAAATGGTGGCGGATGGAGAGCAGGGTTGGGGCGGAGTGAAGTTGGGTTGGGCCTGTTGGGGGTTGGGAATTCCATTCACCTGATAAGTTGACAGGTTATCAATTCTTGTTCTAGTAGTCTTTTAAGTTTCAGGCTGGGGAGGTGGCATTGGGATGAATATTGAGAGACCGAGGTTCTCTTTTCCTTGCTAAGCATGGGCGGCGTTGGGAAGGGGGGGTTGAGCCTTGTCTTCTGTATAGTATCTAGGCTGACAAAATTGAAGCCGTGGCTTATTTAGCACGCTTTCTGGCTCACATCTTCTTTCCTGGCAGTTGAGTTTGTGCCAGTTTGATTTCCGCCAGCAGATTGCAAGACTAACATGTCGAGCAGGTCATAAGCAAGAAACCTCTATTTTCTCACATCTAGAGAATTACCTATCTGCTAGCTCAATTTATTATACCTTAAAGAATCGGCCGGAAAAAGAGCCTTGCACTTCCGCGCAGAGAAATAAAAGAAAAGAGGGGGAAAAAAAAAAAAAAAGGAAAAGGGGGGGAGCAAGAGAACTTGAGTGGATTCGAACTCAGCCAGCCACCAAAAACTCCTACCAAAAAGAAAGATCCCAGAGGCAGGAATGGAATTTACCTAGCTTGTAAATAATGGATGGGGTTTTCCAAGGAACAAAGAAGGCTCTCCTAACTAGCCTCGGGTACCAATGGTCCATACGGCCATCTAGCTAGGCGCTTCAGAAGTTGATACCCGGAGGAGAGGCAGTGTCGAAACCAGGCTGCGAGCACCCGTAGTTCGCGGCAGCTTTAGGCAATGGAATGGAAGGGAGGCGACTCCCAACCCCTTCCTCCAACCCCGGCTAATAATACCTTACCCGTCTGAACCGCCATTCTACTGCCTCGGCTGAAGATAAGAGATGGGGGAATTTATTACTATTCAAGGTGAACTTGGGTGAGGAAGGAAGGCCAG
>KV745132.1:0-15911 GCA_001692735.1 Lepidopterella palustris CBS 459.81 | reverse complement strand
ATTTGGGCGAAGCTACGTCATGGTGGAATTGGGTGAGATGGGAAGGTGAAATGGGCAAAAATATGAGTGAATTTGACACAATCTGGTATGGCGATGTTCTACGAACGTCTGGGTTAGGCCGGTAGCTCTCCTGAATTCTGGTTTATGAAAAGACGTTGTCACGGATAGCCCGGCTCACTATGCTAATTTAAGGCAGGCCCCCAGAGTACCGGCAGTGGCACAGCGATATAGGTTGGAAGACGGTCCGATGGGCTTCGCCGCAAGCCTAAGAGCGAGGCTTCATATGGTCCCGGGTTCGCCAAGCTGTTTGACATCTCGAGGTCGTCGGCGTACCACTACAGACTGCACAGTCACACCGGGACCTTGCACATTCAGTCAGCTATGGTATTCAAAGGATGATTGTTTGTCTTGGCTTCGCCTGCACGCAGGTTACTCGTCCTCAGCACTGCAGAGAATTGCGAGCGGCTATCGCTGAGGTCCCTCTTTCCTGGAGTCGCTGGTTGAAGTGGGACTCCCATCGCCTACCGGGCCTCCCCGGTGGCTGTTAGGTCCGACGGTGCTCTGCATTGTACTTCTGTCCATTGATGCCGCATCTGCATATGTCTCCGGAGATTGTCGACTCGCGGATTGCCTAGGCCGTTGGCCGTGGAGAGCTGGCACACTGGACAGTGGTATCGCGTTGCGGTGGTAATAGTCTCCGGATGCTCGGTGTTGATGTTCTTTCGCAGATCCTTTCTGTAGTGGAGATCGGTGTCGGAATATTTGGGCTGTCGGCATTTGAATAGTCTTGTGTGCGATTTAGCGTGTCACTTGAGGGGCTTGTCAGATTGACGAGGGTGTGGGGAATTCAGGGTATGGAAAATGATGGAAGCTCGAAGAAACAGTAATGGGGAAAGACATTATGAATAGAAAGGAACTAAAAAGGGTGGTAGAGGGAGGAAAAGAGAAGAAGATGGAACGTACTTCAACAGATGGCGCTTCGGAAAAGTCAAGGGGAACGAATTTCAAGCAAATGGACAGTTGGTTCTTCGGGGGCAGCATTGGCGTGGACTTGGAGTTGAGGCAGTTTTGCAGGACCATCGCGTGTCTCAGGATTCTCTTCGAATGAATGACCACGCTATCGAGCCGGTTCAATGTCACAAGATAAGGTGTCATGCGGTTGCTCCAGATCTTCGGATGAAAGAATGTAATCCGGAGTCTGCTGAGTTTCTTCGGTCTAGCAGGAACGGATCGATGAACTGATCTTCGTCTAAATGGTGATGATGATTTTGGGCCTCGGGCGTTACCATATTAAATCGAAAAATGGAGCCATGCTCCTGTGTTGGATGTATTTGGGCTCGAAGAAGCAAGATTACACCTACACGAAGCACCTCAAACGTAGGCAGAGCACAAGGATGAGAAGGAAAGAAATGAAGGACGGCAATAAAGAGTGGCATGTGTGTCGAGCGCGTCGATCGGAGAGATGGAGTTGTTATTCTGTCTCTTTCTCTTTCTCGCTGGAGTTTCCACGCTCTCAGGAGGTCGGGTATCTTATTTTTGGGAGATGAGTCTTCGGAGTATTCGTGGTCTGGCTGCGCAACCGTACACCTAAAACCAAGGTCGTCAAGCCAAGTCTCGTTATCATGGATGACCGATCGTGCGGAGTAAGCTAGCGATGGATTCAAGGGCGACTCTGGTAGCTATATTGGCTGTGGTGACTGGCTATCAAAGTCGCCCCCAGCTGCTGAGACTGGTACAGGGTCGAAATCTAGAATGTGTAAGGCGTGGATACGGGGTCACTTGCAGGTGCTGAAGCCCTACAGAAAGTCAATGGGGGAGCCCAAGTGAACAGGGCCTTATTGAGGATGCCACTTCAAGGGGACGAGCATATCCCAAAACGATGAATGAAATGGGCGAGGCACAATTCCGCAACAAATCTGCCTGCCCGGCTCAACTCCCCTAACCTACTCAGCCACCACACGAAAGAAAGGTGCGCGGCGACAGCGGTCAATGCTTCCGCGTTTGTGTCCATAGAATGATTTTCGGTCAACCGCTCTTGGTTCGCTATTGTAAGCTCCTTCAATGAATCATTTATGGTGGAAACGAGAGGTGAGTCAAGGGAGGGGTTTGCTGGTAGTGTCTTTGTAAATATATGTCTCTTCATAGCCGATGTTAGCTGCCTTTTTGTGTCTTGTTATGTCTATACACGGAGCAGTACAATGGATGAAACTGGATTATAGTATGGAACTATCCACGTGGAGACCTCCACCGTGTATTATGAGCCCAAATCGAGGAACAGGATAACGCATTGAGAGTTAGGAGGAGAGTTAAACATAGACTGCCAGCAACCTGAACTCAGGATTTATAATAGCTTCACAATTCTGGAGGGCTCGTCCTGGAGCCTCCCTATAGATCCAGCCTATTTCCATCACTAGGGTGGTGACTCGGTGAGGAGCACCAATCCTATACAGCTTTTGAATCCAGATCGTGGAGAGAGGGCAATGTAATGTGATCAGTGACTGCATCTCCACCATTCTCTAAGAAAGCTTGGAATTGAACTCTACTAACTGACTTGAACTTTCTGCAATTTGATAACTGTATTCCTCGCAATGCCTCCGGCAAATTGCAGCGGAGAAACTTACCATCAGAGCCCAAGCAAAACACCAAACCCGAGCATCGCCCCACCCACAGCTATGCCGAATCCACCCACCGACCCAGCACCACTAGAAGACGTCGCCGAAGCCGCCGCTGCAGCCCCGGTCGAAGTCCCAGACGGTGTCCCACTCGAAACCGCAATCTGATTCTTACCCACGGCAACATAAACCAACGAGATACCCATAATCGGCGCCAGCGTTCCATCTTCATTCACCATGGGTGAAAACTCCGAAGTATTATAATGTGCTGTGATACTTAATGTATCACCGACCTTCAACGTCCCATCGTTCGCGCACGTCTGGATGGAAGAGATGTGCACCATGTCCATGCCCATATTCATCATGGACTTGTTCATCGGCATGCTTTCGACATATCCTGGCAACTGTCCGTATGCGGCTGAGCAGTTGCACATCAGCTTGTCATTCTGGAATACCGAGAGATAAGTTCCGCCATCGTGGATATGGCTCCCGACGGCGAGAATTTGGCCGGTGATACTGGAGGTCCAGGGTGTGGATGAGTATTCGAAGGTAGTGTTAGCTTGAGCGGGCATTTCTGAAGTGGTGCAATTGCCAATGTCCAGCCAGAGAGGGGTGACGGTATCGAAGCCAGCGGGGACGAAAGGGATATATTCGTACGTTATGGTGACGACGGCGTCACGAGGCTCTTCGGTCTCGTTCATGAGCTCGACAAGCATGGCGAAGTGATCAGTTGCGTTGAGGAAATATCCGGCCTTCTCGGTTCTAGGATGTGCATTTAGCAATGAGGCATAACAGTCGGCTTTGCTGGTTTACCCGTTCACGCAAATGTTGATGGGCGTCCGCTCATTTCCGGAAGCAAAAAGACGCTCAAACATTTGCGGACAAACTGTATCATTTCGCTGCATATTATACATCACGGTATGGTGAAGCCACATTCCAGTGTCCGCATTGGCGTATGTCCCATTTGGGTACTGCAACCCTGCCTGAAGATAAACGTGAGCTGATGTCTCCGTCCGAGTGCCTGAAAGTACTAACTTCCATAAACGTAATTAGGCAATTGGAGCATGGTTTAATTGCATCGCGAACTCCAAAGTCCTTCATCCCATTATTGTCGAAACTGGATGGTGCCGTGAAAGGGCCATAGCTAATTTGCACTCGGGAGGAGTTGTATTGCGAGAAGAATTGTGGTTTGAGGGTGGTGATATTAGAGACTGGGAGAGCAGAGGTCAGCTTAAAGTTAGGAAAGAAGACTTTTAACTGTTTAAAAGCCCGCCGTTAGTGTTTGGTACACTTACCACCATTCGGGCCTGCTATGGTATCGGCGGCTGCCAATGCTGCTAGTGCAATGCTAAAGAGTAGAGGAAGCTGATGCATCGCAGATTAATAGAATTGTTCAATAGTATTTGAAAATTCAGAAGTAGACGGAGTTGGGAGAAAATATTAATAATGGCGGACTGCATGGTTTTTCTCATAAATAGGCATCTTGGATACGAGCTCGGGTGCTGGCCTCATCACAGCCCACTGCTAGCGCATCAGAGTTTAGATAAATGCAAAGATTTGTACGCCCATTCACTGAATCTCGTGGCCAAAAGCTTGCGTGTTCATCAATGTTGTACTAGGAAGCGGAATCTCCAATGAACGGGAAATGTGAAGTTTATTGGATAATACCTGCTGGCATTGTTTCGCATATCCAAGGCTGACTGGGGAAATATAGACAAGGGACGTACCTTCGGGCTGATTGCAAGGCTTTCTGGGTGCGACAGAGGAGCGAAACCCCGCAATATGAACTTGACGAATCGTAAGGAGGGAAACTGGCCTGCAATAATCGTATCCAATTCCTAATCGAGGGTCGGTGAATCAAGGTGGAACAGCCAAACGATATTTTGAAGGTAGCATCGGGTTTGGGCGGATTTGAAGTGTCGCAAGCTTTCCTTCATGTTGCAAAGAATAGGAATATCCTAAAACTGGATTGGACAGAGCGAAATCGCTTGCGTAAAATGTGTCAGCGTTGAAGAGAAGTAAGCGAGAGGTAGCCTTGTCGAGAGCAAATAAGGCACCAGGGTAACCTATAAGTATCTTAGAGGTTACGACAAGACTGACCATCACGAAAGCTGTATGGAGACCCGGAACGGTGTTGTGACATTACGGTTGTATGATCATAGGCCCGTTCGCATCTTAGGCCCGTTTCGATGATTGTCTTCTGCTTAGATCCCGTGTCCCCACTGAACGCGTTGGGCTAAGCCACTCGCTATCCCAGTCTCGGCAATTTCAAGGAGCAAATGAGTTGGATTGGACTTGAATTTGGTCGTCTATATGCGTCCCAGGTGAAATACCAGCCCTACATCCTCCAACTCTCGAGGTTGAAACTCCGAATTTCGTAGTTATCAGTACAACTGCGCGGGCACGAACGTCTTCTTGATGCTGTATTATTCCTTTTCTTTATTCTTGCTTGGTCTTGTTAAATATCTAGCTATATCAGCCTCGCTCCATTCGCTTTCCTTTGCAACAAAACTTTCCAAATGGCGAAACAAAGACAAGCACTTCTTGTCTACATCTTCTTTATCTCGGCTTGTCTGGGGGGCAATACTCGTCGAGATGATGATGAGAACATGCCTGGCCTGCACGGAAACGAGTCGTTGCGAACAAAAGCGCACATTGCGCACGGAACGGTCATATCCACAGCGATCGTGCTTTGGTTTCCGCTTGGAGCGATAATCCTTCGATTGTTCTCGTCCAAGAACGCTGCGTGGTGGCATATCGTATGGCAAATGACCGGAATGTTTCTTCTGTTAGTCGGATTCGCTCTTGGCTGTTGGCTTAGCTACCTGCATAACGAAGTAAGTGATTGCCTAGTACATCGAGGAATGGTTTTCCTTCCTTGCCTGTAATAGTGTTGCGCTAGTTCAGTTGGTAAAAGGGTACTGACTTACCTTTCCAGTTGTGGAATAAATCCCATGAAGTCTTCGGCACGGTCATCGTTGGTCTCTTCTTCTTGCAACCGGTCCTCGGCCTGGTCCATCATCGCTACTTCAGCGTGACCGGGAAGAAGAACTACAAAAGGGTGCTGCATATATGGTATGGGCGTATCCTGATAGCGTTGGGAATCATATGTGGCGGCATGGGGGTGAAGCTGGCAGCGAACGCCACGAAGGGGGAAACCGCAGCGTACGGGGCTGTTGCTGGAGTAGTTTTCGTTGCTTATATTGCCTCTCTTTTATCATACTACAGGCGTGGGGGAACTGAAGAGAACTCACTGGAAGCCAACCGAGATGCCCGCGAGCTGCCGAAGTAGAAGTAAGCAGTGATGGATCTTGAATGTGCGCCAAGTGTGATCGAAAGACGGCTTGGGGCTTGGCTGATAAAAGTCTTCAAGCGCTCGAAATAGATTTTACGGTATGTAGCAGAAGCCAGCTTCTCTCCAGCATCCATTTCCTTCTTCGGGTACCAGTCCCGAGAAGTGGGAGATGACTCCATCCTGCACTGTTCCAAACAGTAGCAATAACACATGCAACAGTCCCAACCAACCAGCCTGCTGGACACCTTTTTGCCTTAATCGTCGTAAACATCCTATAGGATAGTCCTTTCCTCGTTTAATGAAAACAAACGGCAGAACAATAACAAAAAAGATATTCACATAATGTATGAGCTGGGAAATAGATAATTGATTATGAAAATCCCCAAATTCAACGTGAACCAGGGACGTCATACAAAGTAGACACAGGATGACCACAACTGCGAGTCATCGGCGTCTACTTCTAGTGGGGTAGAGAGTTCGTCGAAGTGTCCTTAATATGCCGTAAAGTACTAGCTTTAATATCCAGAGATCGTGAGCTCGATGGGGGCAAGGGAAGCGGGATATTTGGTGGCAGAGAGGTCCTAGTACTGAGTTTGCGGAGTGAAGGCGGAAGCGAGTCTTCCCAAGGTATCCAGGAACAATTATTGTTATACAACTTGTCTTGTGAAAATGACAAGAAATGCTCAGTCGCAAGATCTTCCATGCGAGCAAAAGGGTCTCCAAGGCCTGCGAAACAGCTTGACTGCGCTGCTGGCGTAGTTTCAGACCAGTCTCCCACGATCTCATCGCCATCCAATCTATTGGAGTCTTGAAGGAAACCTTGTGTGTCGATGGATCTTGTTTGAAAACCCATGAATATATCGCCCTCCGGGACTGGTGAAGCATATGAGAACGGACCGGAACGTCGTGGTTTTTCTCGCACCGGGAGCTTGGAGTCTGCTGAGCATGGTTTTGGGCTAGGCCTTGATATTCCACTTTGCTCAAATGGATTTGTTCCTGAGTGGACGAATGAGTGAACTTGGCGAGATCCTGCTACAATCTCATTGTCATTCGTTCCAGATTCAATTACAAACAAGTCGCCATCATTTAAAACGGGCTGCTGTGATGTTTTTCGATCGTAATCAAGTCTTGACTCTTTAGACAAATCTTCCAGAGCGTCAATCCCATCGTTCACTTGAAAGCAAGCTGGGACCAGGGAGAACTCCTCAGAAGAGGAATGGTTTGAAAGAAAGCTGGAGGCCTTTGCAGGTAAAGACGATTTAGTGGCTTGTTCATAGACCTTTTGGACATGAGCTTGAACGCCTTTTGGAAAGTTTCCGAATTCAAGGTCCTCTAATAATGTCCTGCAGTTTCCAGCACTCCATGATAGCGTGATTCCACGTTTATTAGCTATTAATTCATTCCAAGACTCGGATAAACTTTTTTGTTGAAGCAAGCTCTTGATCATGGCGGTGTAATCTAGATCCGATCTCGTTTTGCGCTGCTTGCCTTTGTAGTGAGCCAATTCAACGTGAGTCGAGCGATCTCCGAAGCTACAAACTCCCTCAAACAGCTTTCCGCAATATGGACATGCGCATGCTCTCTTTGGACCAGACAGAGTTATGACGCGCTGTGAAAGTGTGCATTTTTCACACCCGTGGTTTCTATGATGACGATCGTAGCCTCCTTTGGATTTGAATGGTTGGCTGCAATGCGGACATATCCATTCCTTCCTTTGGCTGTGTTGATTCTCTTCATGATTCAGACAGTCACCGTATCGGACAAAGTCTTTTGCACAATACATGCACTCGAATAAACGGGCTTGAGTGATTCTCATTGTGTCCAGAGGACTTAACAGGGAGGATTCTGTTGGTGGATCGAATAGCGTTTGTGGAGGTTGAAGGCCAATCTTGGGATCCACAAGTGAGTCTCCGAAGGGGCTTTGCTTCATTGAACCCGAAAGAGTTAATGCACCGTTATCCGACTGAAGATCAAGTTGTTGTGGCTGAGAGGTAGCATAGTTTGTTAGGCCCAGAGAAGATCTTGAGGATTCGCTAAGAGGGATTGTGGAGCATATGGAATCTCGGAACTCTGACGGAGGTCGAGACTCATACCCAGAGTCTCTGCAACCATCTACTTTTCGGCCTTCAAAATGGTTAGCCAGGCCATTAAGGAGAGAGGACATGCCATACTGCCAAGATCCCCAACTATTGCTTCTCTGCATTGTAGCAACTCGCTACCCCGGAAGTCCTTGAATGCCTCGAAAAAGTCTAGAGCACCATCATTCGAAAATTTCAGAGCCAACATGATGTCTTCAATGGTGAAACGGCGTAAGACTCCAAATAATTCCGAATCCTGGGCAAGCTCGTAGCCTTTCATAATTTCTCCTACTTGGTATTCGCGGAAAAATCTGTGGTAATTCTCCATTCCGAGGGCAACTGCCAAAACCATCGACGGCGTGCTACTCCACGGAGAAGCTATAGGTGGATCATGTGGCAATCGAGTGTGCGTTAGGTGTGGTCTAGCAATGTACCGAGGATTCGGACGAGCACGACCTCCGGACAGAGACCGTTTGACTGGTGGGATAAGGTTTGTATTAAACAGTGTCGAGGAAGAGAGCAAGCTATTGTCGGCCATCTTTAGGCTCCGTGTTCATGCAAGGCTTGAACTTTGAAAAGAAGTTTAACGCAAGGCTGAAGATATTATGACAGAAAGGAGTGGAATTAAAATTGAGTCGTGAGAAGCTAAAGAACAACAGATCTTATCAAAACACATTCTAGAGCACTGAAAACAACTGTAGCGAGAGACGGGAAGGATGAAGGATGCGCGGAGCGAAAGGTTCAGGTAAATGGTAGTTCTGCACGCAGCGGTGGGCACGTAGAAAAGAGCGGGGAGTGAGTACAGAGCCTCAAAAGAAGGCTGACGACACCATTCATACACATGATGGGGACCAGTCAGATCGTAAGGAGTGCACAACGCGAGCAAGTCGAATCAGGCCGATGTCAGAGCTGAGTTACTCTCCCGTAAAAACGTCCACCTTCCTACTTCCTAGCGCGTTCGCACGTGTACATGTGATTTTCCTATCGATTGGAAATGATCTTGACGTGGATTCGAGGAGTGAAATTTAGGCAGCCAATTAACTCAAATTATTGCGACTCAGTTCGGAGGGCGGTTATGTCGGTGTGCTTGGGGATCGCCAGCAAAAGGTGGTAATTGGTCCTTTACTAGCGCGTGTTCGTCTTCAACCTCCAGCACAGACCGGAATGCGCTCACATACTGGACTGGCAACTTGAACAACTACTCAATATTTTGCTGGGAGATGAATTCAAGAAGTATCCCTCAAGCTTGAATAGGCATTCTTCTGCGAGGATTTCTTGTATCTACCATCGTCATTTCAACCGTCTTCACAACACCACTCACCGCCACACACACCGCCACAACCGAACGCATAGTGAGGAGCTGAGCTCTCCATTGATACAATGGTATCAATTCTATTCGGAATAGTACAGGCTGGACTTCAAGTGTTTAATATCTTCGTTACGATCAGACAGTAGCACGCTGTCAGTCAGATTGCAGTGGGTACGATGAAGCGCGGTTAAAGCGAGCGAGCAGGAACTTCCTGACTGTAGATGTAGTGTCGTTGGAGTCGCATCGAAGGCAGTAATACCAGCAAGAAATCCTTGGTGGGGATGATGGGTAGAAGTTCTTCGCAGGTCTTTGTGAGGGTTGAAGTGAGGATAAAGGCACGGGCTGAGAAAGAATCCACGACCTTCGGGAGAATAAAGTGGGGTGTAAATGGAATGAAGCTTTCAGGGCCGTTCCGTCCGAAGGTTATCCTGTTATCGTGTACTGACTAAGGTTTGAGTCAGCACACCTTGGACGCCACGCAGGCCACTCTTTAGCAATTTAGGTGCCACGTTGGACTCCTCTGGCGTTAATTAGGATAAAAGCAAATGATAAGAAGTTTCCCCCCCTCCCCCACCTAGAACCACCAGAAAACCGAAATCCGGTTACCTAGGTACAATGGTGTGCCCAATCTCACAAGCAACCTAACAAGCAACATGATTGCCTTGGACCGCTGTGAAATGGAGCAGGCATGATTAAGGAGGCATGATTAAGGACCTCGAATGCGTGAGAGCTAATTAGATATCATTTCAAGGGAGGGGTTCGACTTTCACTGTTGATGGACTTCAGCTGCAGGGATGTTTGCATCATTTGTAAGTTTACCTATTTTTGGATATAGGGGATCTGCGCTAAAACCCGCCCCCACAGCACAGCAAAACCAGACTCAGCACCATGGTTGTTCGCCTTATTATCGCTCATGAGAGCGTAGCAGCTCTGCCATTTTGACATGCGGATACCAGTGTGCATGCGTTAGTCGAGTGCCAATCATGGATCCTGTGACCGCCCTCGGCCTGGTGTCCAGTATCGCGCAAATTGCCCAGGTTTCCCTTCAGATTATCAGTGTGTTGGACACCATTAGAGAAGGGGGTCAAGAACGCCGAAAACTATGCAACGAGATTACCCTTCTTTGGATGACCCTCCGGAACTTGGAAACCCAGTTTGCTCCGCTGTCTGTAGAGCAAAATGGGGACTGGATGGGGCCGATGGACTCGCTGGCCAACCATGGTGGAGTCTTTGACCAGATCGCGGAAGCTTTGAATGAGGTGTGGAATAAGCTAACGACGACCGAGTCACGCCGGGCAAAGATGGTCCAGACGCTGAGATGGCCTTACGACAAAGGCGATGTTGAGAAGACGATAGCGCGGATCGAGAGACTCAAACAGTCCGTAGCCATAGTGGTCAGCCAAACGGGCGTAGCCTTGGCCAAAGAAATGCAAGAAGACACCTCTGCCGTTAAAAAGATTGCGACAGATAACCAGTTCAAGGACATCATCGACTGGCTATCACCTCTCAACTTCCGGCAGAAGCAAGAAAACATCACCGGAACCCCCGGAACTGGAGGTTGGTTTTTTAAAGAGGAAGAATTTGAGCTTTGGGACTCTGGTAAAGAGCCATGGCTATGGTGCTACGGAATTCCGGGCGCTGGCAAAACCGTTCTGGTGTCGACAACTGTTGACGAGCTTCGAAGACTCCACGAAAAAGAAAATGCAGTCGTTTTGGTGGCTTTCTGCAGTTTCGACAACTCCGACTCGCAATCTGTAGACTTTCTCATCTCCAGTTTCCTCAAGCAGATTATCCAAATTCGCATGTCGGTTCCAGATCAGTTACAGGCCCTATACCACAAGCATCTCGCGGATAACACAAGGCCCCCGCTTTCGGAAATTTGCAATATTCTCGGGGACTCACTTTCTAGTTACGATAAGAGTTATATTGTGCTCGACGCATTGGATGAACTGAATGACGATTCTAAACGGCTGACGTTGCTCGAAACCATCAAAGGACTGAAAGGTTCCCCGAGACTTATGGTTACCTCTAGGCGGCTTGAGAGTATTGCTTCACGCTTCGGATACACAAGATCCAGTATTTATTGCGATAATTGTAAAAATAAAGAACTTGGTATGTACCACCATTGTGATGATTGCCCAGATTTCGACCTTTGCGAGGATTGTTTCAAAAAGGGTACGCTATGCGGATCCGATGGCCACAATTTTATCAAGCGGTTTAGCAGTGCCAAGATCAGAATTGTTGCTCAGCAAGAGGATATTGAGAGTTACATCAATCGACGAATCGAGATTGAGGAAGATCTACGCATATTGATCAGTAAGAAGCCCGGATTGAAAGAACAGATACTAGATACAGTGGTTGAAAAGGCCAAAGAAATGTGCGCTATCTCTTAACTCAATTGTTTTCCGAAATATGCTAACAGCCTTAGGTTTTTGCTTGCCAAGTTTCACATGGACTCAGTTGCAGATTGTCTCTCCACTGGGGAAGTCCTGGACGCACTTGAGAACTTGCCAAAAGAAATTGACAACACGTACGATCAAGCTATGATGCGGATTGAAAAGCTCAGCACGACCCGTCAAAGAGCTGTAAAGAAGCTGCTGCAGTGGGTCACATACGCAGAAAGGCCGCTCAAGATTGCGGAACTAGAGCATGCAACCGCAATATCGCGCGGCGTTAAAGAAATTCGGAAGGACTATATACTCAGCGCCAAGGTCTTGTCATCTTTGAGTGCCGGATTGGTCATTATTGATGAAAGCGATAGCATACGATTGACACACGAAACTGCAGAAGCTTACTTCAAAAGCAGGCGAGAAACACTATATCCTCAGGGCGAAATAGAGATTGCCGAGTCCTGCATTGCGTACCTACAACTTGATGCATTCAACGACGGACCATGTACCGGACCAGACGAAGCGATGGAATTCGAGCAGCGATGGAAGCTTCATCCGTTCCTCGGATACGCCGCGCTCTATTGGGGAAATCATGCCCGGCGGAGCAAATCTGAAATTGTGACACCACAAGCGCTGATGTTTCTTCGAGACGAGTCCCATCTAGCAGCTTCGGTACAGGCTTTGTGGTACACCGATATTGAATCGGCCGACAGTTGGGATGTACAAGGCGATGTGGGTGCATTGCACCTATCGGCTTTTTTTGGCCTTAATGACATTGTCACGAGGCTGCTATCTGAAGGCGCAGATGTCAATGCTCGAGATCCACTTGGGACCACTCCCATTATCTATGCCGCTTCCAAAGGATATGTTGATGTGGTCGACACTCTTTTACGCTCCGGTGCCTCTGCCAGTGCAGTAGATGAGCGTGGATCGACTGCACTCCATCGCGCTTCGAAGAACAACGACGTCGAAGTAGTGAAACGACTGCTTCGAGAGAAAGATGTCGCATTGAATGAGCTTTATACATCTTCGAGAAACCGATCCGCGTTAATGATTGCGTGCTCTCACGGCCACAAGGAGATTGTCAAACTTCTTTTGACACGATCCGACATCGATGTGAATCAGGAGACTCCTACTCCCCGTGGCTTGAATGCGCTCATAATCGCGGCCGATATGGACCACAGAGAGATTGTCGAGCTTCTGCTCAAGCATCCAAACATCGAAAAAGACCATCAAGATCGTGCGGGCTACACCGCCATGAATTATGCGGCATGCGCAGGCTACGTTGGAGTGGTTGAGGCCCTACTCGACGGCGGCGCTGATCCCGAAGTTGAAGATGACCAAGGAGGCCGACCGATCCAGCGTGCCATCGACGATAACGAATACGCCGTTGTACGGCTTCTCCTACAACGCCGCGTCCAGTGGAACTTCCGCGACCGCCTAGGTCGCACTCTTCTACACAGCGCAGCCTGCAACGACCGCACACGCATCATCCGGCTTCTTCTCGAAACCTGCAAAGACCTGGACGTCAACGGTCAAGGCAACGCCGGCGAAACCGCGCTCCACGACGCTGCGCGCAGCGGTTTTGTTGAAACATGCAAAGTCCTTCTCGAGTTCGGCGCCCGCACTGACATCAAGAACAGAGGCGGCCGTACACCTGTCCGCTCCGCCAAAGATGCCGGCCAGACCGAAGTGCTCGAAGTACTACGCGAAGCGCGCGATAAGGAAATTCATCCCGTCCACAAAGCCGACACGTTTAAAATAACAGGGGAGCTCCCTCTTCCGTTAGCCGTGCAGCAAGGCGACCTTCCTACGCTTCGTGCACGCATCGCCGCCGCCACAGCCGATGAGCTAAATGCCTTCAGCCCCGATTCCAGCGACACACCGCTCCACACCGCATGCCACTACCTCCGAAGCGACATTGTTGAACTGCTCCTTGACGCTGGCGCTTTCATAGACCCACAGGACGCATTCCACCGTACACCTCTCACGCTCGCCTGCCAAGGCGGCGATCTCGCTACTGTCAAAGTCCTTGTCGCGCATGGCGCTGACCTCAACATCGCCACCTTCCGCGAACAACCGCCATGGGAGATTGCGCTGCTTAGTGGCGCGGCAAAAGTCTCCGTCTACCTGCTCGCGCAACCCGGGACTGAGATCAAGAAGAGCAGCGACAATCTACATAGAGCTCTGGGATGGGCAGCCGCGCTGGGTAACCTGGAGGCTGCAAAAAGACTTGTAGAGGCGGGTGCGCCTGTCCTGTTGAAGAATGCGGATGGCATGACGCCGTTGCAGATTGCGAAGGATTGGAGCATGAAAGAGGTGGAGGCGTATTTGTTTGAGGAGTCGGCTAGGCAGAGGGCGAGTGCGAATTCGTCGCCCGCGTTGCCGCAGCTAGAGGCCTCGATCTCGTCGATATCTCTGAACACGACTTTCTCTGCGTCTCCGACTCTTGTCTCGCATGAGACGCTGAAGGTAGAGGCCGTGGGATCGGATGATGAGAAGAAATTGGCTCAGGAGGACCTACCTGCACCTGGCTTGGTGATTGCATCGAAGCAGGAACGACAGGATACCGCGGTCCAGGGCCGGTTGGGCAACCTGCTCGCGTCACGGAATCACATGCTTGTCAGCGTACTTCTGGTTATCATGTTTGCGACGCTTTCATGGTCTTGGAGTTGAAGTGTTGTCGGCGGTATAACCCTTTCCAGTGCATGGTTCTTGGTACCAAGTACCAAGTTGGAGGAAGTGGCGATTTATATCTTGGAACGGAAGGGACCGTTGCGTTCCTGGTTCTATGTATCGTGAAGAGTGGGTTCGCAGCTTTTGAGATGATTACAGTTGGGTAAATGTTCAAAAAGAGGAGGTTATTAGGCATCTTGAAGGCTGCTTGAATTGGAAAAATGGGTTGGAAGTCTGGCTATGGAAATTTTAGTGCGGTATATCCCTCGTCCATGAATATTTTTGTTCAAAAATTGGAGGCACGCAGTACGATACCTCGGGATGCGCAATATCATTCAACCCAGAGGATGGCGGGTTAGGATTTGCACTCTTCTCTTCTTTTGAGTGTTGAGGGGTTTAACCAAGACCTCTAAGAGCGTTTCCATCTCATTGAGAAAGAGATTTCAGGCCATTTCGACCCCTCGTAACGCTTTAATGACGAATCCGAAGCCGTCCTAGCTAGAGTCTTTTTTGGTGCGTCGAGATTTACCCCACTCCTGTTACAAAGGTTTCAATTCCTCCACAAATAAGGCAGTAGATGAATAATATTTGCTTTATCCCCCTTGAATAGCTTTAACACGTCCGGCGATCCATGTAAGACGAAGTCACCGAAGGTCTGAGAACAGAGCCTTCACCACTACTTTCGTCTGAAAGCCGCGTCCCATCCGCTACGGAAGGATAGGTCCACGCAACCGTGTACATACCGTATACTTTCTCGGTGTCCCGACCTCCGAGTCCTCAACATCGACACGCCAAAGCCAACACGAATACGTACAGTAATCGTTTAAGGCTCCAAGGTCCAAGACGGCTGGAACGCTTGCTATAAACCCCAAGAGCTAGAATGTGGGGTATTACCCGCACATTCTAAATGTGCCAAGTCTGGATGCACTTTGTGAGGCTGTGAGGATTCTCAGTTGAAGGGCTGGAACCCACATCGGGGACTCTGCAAGCATATCAATTGAGGAGCATGTCGTTGTCCAAGCTTTCTGAAAGCGCATATATCCGCCCAGGGTTCGTGTCTGGATGGAAGTAATGGGGAATACTGTAGTAATCAACATGTCCCCGCCTTGGGGGTGCACAGAGGCGATTGGAGTGTTGGATTGCTACTACCGCCTTTTTCGCACTCGCTGGAGATACACACACACACACACACACACACACACACACACACACGCTAGTTGTTGGGCCTTACAACGGCATGGATGACGCGTAGTTCGAAGACGTGCTAAACACAAAGGTGGCATTGTAATTTTGTCCAGTGTTGCTGCGCTCAAACGAGAAAGGATGGTTGTCTATACGCGCACATTTCGGCACGGGCCTGGTGTTGCAACTATACTACTGTATACTTAGGCATTTTGTGTACCGGGTGGGGATTGCTATGGTTGCGAGGCGAGAGCAGTGACCTTTTGTGGAATGAGCTGCTGGGGCAGCTGTGAGCATCGCCTTCCTCCCTACCCTTACTGCTGCGGCTCTGCCTCCGAATCTTCAGTGTTCGCCTCCACATTCCACTTC